>JAHWFP010261208.1:61802-121335 GCA_023313725.1 Lithobius niger
TTGGAGCTTCTTTTACACGTATTAGTGCGACGCTGATGGCTTACATGTCTTTTTCTAATATATGTTCCTTTACGGCTTTAAGTTTTTTAAGGCTTACATCCGTATTTTATACGCTTAAGCGTTTTTTAATACTAATATCCATTATTTTTTTCTTGTCTCAGCAAGAATAACACAGAAAGGAATACTGTAATCACCTTAAATTAACTGTTATAAGAAAGCCTATTTAATAATCAATTTAGGAGCTATTAAATTTGAAAATCGGTTCTTTGGTTCGATCGCTACGTGAGAGTAAAATTTTCCGAAGAAGAACAACAACAATAATAGTAGTCGCATTAAAATAGCGTTCAAAAGGCCATAGGCCTTCATCATACGTATGTTTTATGTTGTAAAATTGAGCATCGGTTCGTTGGTTCGATTTTCAGGATTAGTACAGCTGTTACCTGCCACAATTTGAGCTAATTATGAACATCGAGCGTTTGAAATTTGGTACAAAAGTCAATTTTTAGCAAATAAATCGAGCTAGCTATAGAATCTCTCGAGATATCCCCTAAGGCCCCTTCCTATGCCCCTACCACACTCAGCTGTATTACTACGAATTTTGGTACTATGAATGTTGGGTAACAAATTCCAATTCCAATTTCCAATTCCAATTTCCAATTCCAATTTCCAATTCCAAATTCCAATTTAGCCCAAGAAATGACCAACAAATTTTTGGTGATCGTGCTAAAACGTGAATTGGTACACAAGTCATTCTTAGCAGTACAAATCGAACTAGAATTTGTTGATCATCAACCTCATGGAGAGGACACATGGAAGCACCCCATGGTGGGTGTATCTCATGGGGTTCCATGTGTAGTTGGATTTCCACTACTACAATGGATGCTTTTAGTACATTCATCAAGAATTTGTTGGTCAGTGATGCTTCATGGGGTGCCTAGGTAGGGGGGGATGCTGGGGGAGGCTTTGGTGGTATTTCATGGGGATCCATGGCTAGTTCAATTTCTAGTACGTGTACCAAAATGCATGCTTTCAGTACGATCAACAAGAATTTTTCGGAAATCAACCTCATGGAGCGGGAATAGGAGGGAAGAGCTGAGGGGCCTTCGATGATATCGCAGAAGTTCCATAGCTAGTTTGATTTCTACTGCTAACAATTACTTGTGTACCGATTTCATTCTTTCAGCACTATCGGGAAGAATGTGTTCGTCAGGCCTCAAGGAGTGGGCACGGGGGGGGGGGGGGCGTTGTGGTGCCTTGTGGATTATCTCAAGGGGATCCATAGATAGTTCAATTTGTATTACTATGAATGACTTGTGTATCGCAATTCAAGCGTTTTGCTCGATCTGCAATAATTTGTTGATCAAGCACCAGAGAGGGGGCACAGGGGAGCGCTATGGGGCCCCTTGCGATATTTCGTGGAGGTTACATGCTTGGTTTGATTTGTAATGCTAAGAATGTCTTGAGCGCCGAGTTTCAGGGTTTTTGCTCGATCCGCAAGAATTTATTGGTCAAACCTCAGTGAGGGGGCACAGGGGGGGGGGGTGCTAGGGTCTGTTTGTGGGTATTTCATGTGGATTCCATGGCTGATTCGATTTATGCTGCTAAGAATGACTTGTGCGCCAAATTTCATGATTTTAGCTTGATCTGTTAGAATTTGTTGCCAAAGCCCCTGGGAGGCAGCACGGTGCGGAGGGTGCTGGGACGGGGGGGAGGGGGAGGGGGAGGTGCTAAAGACTATGGTGGGGGGGGGGGGGGGTATTTCATGGGGTCCAAGACTTGTGTACCAAATTCCATATTTCTAGCTCGATTTGCAAAAATTTGTTACTCCACTTAATGATTTCTGCCCGGTGCTGTACAATAATAATTGCTCTGCCCACGAGCAATCACAGTCACATCAAAATCGTGTTCAAAATGCCCTGGTTGGTGTTAATACCTACATTTTAAGCTATACACATTGAAAATCAGTTCATTGGTTCGATCTCTAGGTTAGAGCAAACATTCCAGCCCATTTGGCTTTCCGTGTCAAGAATATTATAGTTACATTAAAATAGCCTGCGAAAGGCTCTAGGCCTTGTCCATACCTACGTTTTAAGCTATAGAACTCTAAAATCGGTTCAGTGGTTCGATCTCCAAGTGAGGGCAAACAGTACATTAATGATTTCTGCCCAGTGCTCAGCAATAATAATTGCTCTGCCGACTAGAATACTGCAGTCACATCAAAATTGGGTTCAAAAGACCCTGGTCGGTGATAATACCTACCTTTTAAGCTATACAAATTGAAAAGCGGTTCATTGGTTCGATCTCTAGGTGAGAGCAAAAGTTTTAGCCCTTTTGGCTTTCCGTGACAAGAATATTATAGTTACATTAAAATAGCCTGCAAAGTGCCCTAGACCATGTCCATACCTACGTTTTAAGCTATAGAACTTGAAAATCGGTTCAATGGTTCGGTCTCCAGGTGAGGGCAAAGAGTCCCAACAACAACAAGAACAACAACAACAAGAAATAGCCATACCGTGGACGCCGAACGGTTCGATTGTTGTCATTAAAATTTGCAATGCAGTGAAATAGTTGCGACACGACCCCAAACACCGAATTTCGTTGGTCTATGTCAATTCTGGGCGAGATTATAGGAGTTCAAAGTTTGACGTTTAACATGGAAGTTCATGCTGAGGCTTACATAAGGCTTACATAAAAAAAAAAAAAAAGAATAAAAATAATTTAGGTAAAACTACAAAGATGAGAACAGAAAACAAAAAACAAAAAAACAGTGCAAGAGTAATCCATAGAAAACAATAGCATATTACTTTGCCGAAAGAAACGAAGAATGCAAAATGAAAGAAAATAATTTAAAGTTAGAAAATTTTAATTTACAATATTGGACAAATTTCTAGGGTAGATGGGTTCGATCAAGTTAGATTGTTTCTTAAATGATGAACGTTTCACCTCATTCAAACGTTTCATTTCTGTGTGCAAGGAATTATAAACCTTACTACCCAGAAAGTAACTGCATCTGTGTAGTCTGTCCTTATCAACTTTAGGTTCAACAACATATAAGCAGGATTCGTTCCTTGTATGGTAATCAGTGATTTGACGAGTTGCGAAGTGAGCACCGTCTTTACGAAAATTAATGAAAGTTCTGTAGACATACAGATGGCGGACTCACAGAATATTTAGCTGTTGAAATACAGGAAATGTATGGTCACGCCATTTCTTGAACATAATTGTTCTAATAATTGGGTGTTATAGACAAATTTCGGGTCATGTTACGATGCTGGCTGAGAAGGTGGGGGGGGGGAGTGAATCGATGAAACAAGGTAAAATCACCCAAACAACCTTTGTGTTATTCAGATAGCTCAAAGTACGAATTTTTTTTTAATATCAAGAACTTCGTCGTGGTGCAGGCACCATCCATTTTTGCTGAAAGATGACACCATAATCATTTCGTAACGACCGCCCTAAATAATGTTACACAAATGTTGCTCTTTTCCAAACCCCTACCATCCCTGTCACATAACGAAACAACTTACTCAACTCCCCCCCCCCCCTCCCCATTCTTCCTCCTTTACAGAATAGTGGTTGGTTTGATAAAGAGGCAAATAATTCAGGAAGATTATTATGCAATCATCCTTGTGTCAGGGTTTGTTCAGAAGTTTTAACTCAGTTGAAAATCCAGGAATTTTCAAAGATTTGTTTCAATATTTAAGGACGTTTTTCAGTCTTGATTAATTAGAAGGGCTCAAAAAATACTTTTATTTTCGTAAAGTAAAACTTACCTACAACTTACAACTTACCGCCTTGAAATCCGAGTGTTCAATAGGCGGTCATATCGTTAAATTGATAAAAGACTACTACATTTTTTTATCAGTTATTTAGTCCCTCGGATGATATTATATTGATTTATATTACAATTTGTTGGCCGAAAACTAATAATTTGTGCAAATTTGTGCAGCTTTCCTTTTTAAGTAGCTTACGATCGTCTCTCTGAAAGAGATTTTCTAATTTCAAGATGTTTCAAGGACTGGAGGCTCTTTTTCACGATTGGAATTTTACTTTTGACTTCCCAAGAATTTTTTGGATGTCGATAAGAGTCCTATTGTGCAACAAACCGATTACAGTTTGTATTCTCAGGTACGCCAGCGGCAGCGAAGTGAATTCGCTATTATTATTTATTTAGGTCCAAGTCAGTACCACACATTTCTAACGCCCTTACCCTAATCTTTAAAAACAAGGTGAGTTAGACCGAAAACTAGGCAGTTAGGCCGAGTTAGGTGAGTTAGGCCGAAACTAGACCGAAAACTAGACCGAGTTAGAAGGTTAGACCGAGTTGCAATATCTTGGACGGAGAATAGATAGGTTGCAAGGTTCGTTTAAGGTTGCACTGTAATGGTAAGATTCAGTTTCGTAGTGTGTCTGCCCTGGAGACTTGTCAGCCTTTCGCCGCTGGCCGACCAGAAGTAGGCATTGGCCCCATCAACTCCTAGCAGCTCCAAGACCCAATCTCAGTTGCAAGATTTAACACGTTTCCGACTATGGCAGGGTCAATTATTCTGCAAGAAGTGATCAGACCTTTCATGTCTGAATTGATCTGCATGAAAAATCTCACCCAATCTCACTGCTTGCTCTAATTATTGTTTTTTTTCCCCGAACTGGGTTCGTACGGGTATAATAACAAAAAATTTCATAACGTTTCGAAATTTCCCATAAATAAACAACAGATTTTCCATGATGTTAATACATATGTTGGTTTTCCTTTTTTAAGAAAATCCTGTGTATGTACATTTTGAAACTTCCGTTTCAGTAGATTGTCACGATTCTTCGACTGCCTTTGGCTTATTTGGCGCCATGGTTTCGGCTGGAAGCACATCAATCCTACAGCATTATGTCTTATTGTACAGCTTTCAGCACGTTGGCAGCGTCAAAAGATTTGACTCACAGCTTGGATCTAGCTCTCTCATCGGACTTTGGATTCGGCATTGCCCATTCCAAGAATAGCGAATTAACCCATCAGTTTTCTTGAAACTGGCAAGGCATTTTAACAATTCGTGTAACTAAAACACAGACACGATCGAAATCGTAATTGCGGTAACCTGACAGTGCATGCAGTTACACAGCTGTACAATTATTGAAAGACAGCAAATGCTGACACTCATTAGTTTGTTAAAAAAGGAAACCCAAAACCTCGAAGCAGGCGCATTCCGCCCAAATAGCCAAGCTAGGAATAATGGAATAGGACCTCGGTTCTATTGTGTTGTGGTTTTCGGAACCAGAGGTAAAAAATAGGGACAGACGTGGGGCATTCGTGTTGCGAAGCTAGAGGTACAATTCTTGGACCATCGCGAGACGAAACATTTGCGAAGCTTGTTGTCACTAATCAAGAACGAAAGTTAGAGGTCAGAAGACGATATACCACCCTAGGTCTACACCCTCGTCTATCCGCAAGGGTGTGTTATATACCATGTCTGTATTAATACTAATTAAATTTAAAAAAAATTTCAAGTGATGTTAATTTAAATGATAAAATATTTTCAAGCACGTTGAAATTCCATGACTTGCCGAGAATTAAAAAAATAACCTTGCGAAATTCAAGGTTTTCCGAACTTAGAATTACAAAAAATCAGAATTCCATGAATTGCTAGGTCCTGTGCAAACCTATGTAGTTTAACAGTTAAGTTTGGGCTCCCCCATTTATTTAAATAGCTTTTTGCCTACACGAATTGTAATGCGAACAATGTGCGGACGAGCTTTATCCGCCATGTCAAACACATCCCCTGAACCAGAAAAGGCATCCATTCTTCTTTATCGATCGATGCATTCCATTATTCCTGAAGAGACATTCCACCATATTACGTCAAAATCAACCATACTGTCATAGCAACAGTCGGCTGTTTCGCTCACGAATTCAGAACTTGTAACAAGTTAACTATAGTTTGCCATGTCTTTATTGTGTTAGTTTAGAAGAAGGTGTGGGCTTCTAGATTAAATGCATCCAGTTTAGCGTGGTTAGTAAAGGGTTAATAACTTTTAAATAGATGGCTATTGAACGGGAAAAACAGTAAGTCCCAAAGCGAATTCCCTGCTTGTTACTCTCAGTTTTTTATTTACAGATTTTTTCACAGGACGCCAGTGCCAACTATGCTAGCCTTCAAATGACACACTCGTTACACTCCAGGCAGTATGCATCCCTTCTTACTAAAGCTTACATGACTTCTTGAAAGCTCTTTGGGAGAATGTGCACCACGTCCCTGTTGCACCTGTTGGGTTTGTAAACCCCATTTGTAGTGCTTTCTCCGATCTGTTGCCACCATTTGAAAGCGATTTCGTCAAGCGATTTTGCATTGGGATGCGATTCGAAACATTTACAAGCGCACTACGAGGTTGGTACGTGCCAAAGAAAGAATACAAACACTCTTGTATCCGCTTTAGGCAAATAGTTCTGGAAATAATTGAACATAAACAGGCAAACCACAAAGACTAGCTAACGTTATCTACAGGCTATGACCAAATTTTCTGCGTGGTGGTTGAAGGCTGTGGGACATATCTACTATACCCTAAAGGGAGAACAGGAAGAAGGTGGTTCTGCGTGAATCACATTCCCTTGTGGACTTGAGGCGTTTTTTCAAAGGGCGTTGATGAAATACCATTTCTAGTGGCCAAGTAAACACAGCGATTGTAAGGGACCGTGGCCCTCGTCGATTTTCCTATTCCCACCGATGACCAATTGACCACAGTTGGCGTAGCCTTGCCTTTCTGAACCTAGTCTCCTAGGATCCCCTCGAAGCTAAGAGTTGTTCCGCTGTCGTCACAACGTGTTGAAGAAGGTAAAGAAGAGCCTTTGTGTGCGTAAACCGATTTAATGATGAAGCCAAGGAAAAACTTTTACGATAAATACAGTTCGTACTTAACGTGGAAAATAACATGAATCTCAACTCTCTGGTTGCGCAAAGTACAGTTCTATTGGCCTTATCGGGTCAACCTAGATCTTGCCAGTATTGTACACCTGCTGAACCTACGCACTAACTACAATGCCGGTAGTTATGCCTGCTGATTTGCGCACTAACTATAAGAACTCTATTATGGCAGTACGCTCCTGCGACTACGCAATGGTACTCAGGAATATTAAACTGCGGCAAAATGCGACTACGTCTGTACCGCATCAGTCTGCAGAATGAAGTCTTTATGCCCATAATTCGGTTCCAACGGCTTGCCCAAGTGTTCTTTGATTGACCATTAATCCCATAGACCAATCAAATATGAATCTTACCAACTGTCTCTAGTTTGTTCATAGTAACGTCTGGAGTATTGGTCGCCCGCATCAAATGTTGGAGCACTAAGTTTCCATGTTGACATTCGTTGTCAACGACACTTTATTAAAGGGCTTGTAATCGATTCGACTGAAAACAAAAATAAACGGACTTAAAGGCGCCTTTTTACCTTTTCAACTCCAAGATGCAGCACCGTGGAATCTTCGAGCAATATAAAGAGAATAGTGGTACATTAAAAATGGAACACTATTTCCAGCAGCGCCACGATTTTCATAACTAAAATGAGATCACGTGATGATGGAAAACCTGGAATGTGGATGCTGTGTTTAGAATACGGGCAAGGCTACCGAAATGGTGTACAGGCACCTTTAACATTGATAGCACATTAACGATTAAAGTTGAGTATGGGAATTCGTGTAGAACTACGCACGTTACAACTGACTATTCCCTCCTCTTGAAAGAACCATCCAAAAAATGAAAACTGTGGAGGGGGACATTTGAAAAAACTGTCAGTCGTACACTTGAAAATTTCGTCGAAAAAGGAAAATGCGTTCAGCTGTTCACACACATGGAATACTTGTTCTTTCAAACGTAGTAAGGCTATTCGCGCAGAAAGGAAGCTGCACGATTTGTCGTCATCGCTCGGTATGAGGTGCAACGACCATTCAAGCAACCTACCAACCAAGAAAAAAAAACGGCCAAATGGGAAAGGCAACACTGCGAGACACGGGTGAAAATTGGGCGTTGCTTTTATGTAGTGGGCCCGCTCCTTATGGTTGTTGTTGCGCTGTCGGGCGTGAGGAAGTCCAATTTGGGCGGGTGAAAAGCGTCTGTTCAACGAGGGTGAAGCAAAGAAATGGTTGGGGGCGTCCATGCACCTTTCAGAGCACGTCCATGAAAAAAAAAAAAACGCATGACGTTCAATATTTGTACTCAGTGGGAGTGTTGGACTCTTTATCAAGAACCACGCTAGTAGTCCGCCCGCCAAGTTCAATTGTCAGACTTCATTGTAAGAAAGTTCATTTCCTACATTGTTGCATGGCGGCCACCAGCTTTGGTACTTTAACAGAAACCTGAGCTGAACGTATTTCACGATGCTGAGGACAAATACCTATACTGCGAAACAGTTTGAAAACTGTTGAACGTGGGCAGTCTTTGTGGCCTGACAAGCAATAGTTGAAGTTGAATCAAGCGCATAAACTGTTTCAATGTGATAAAAGTGTGCGAAGATCGCTGGAGTCGTTTTAAAGGCAGTATTTTGAAAGCCAACCTAAAGTGAAATGAAGTCTTAAGGTGGCTCAAAAATAATTACCACCATACAGAGAACTACAACCGATTTTGCATTTGGATAATTACCACTTGTGAGTCGGGTTGTGAGTGGAGCTTCCTTGGAGAAAAGTCTCTTCGTGTAGGCTAGGAGTCCCTTATGTGCAAAGGTGATCTCTGAGCTTGGAGGTCAGGGTGCTTTGCTGCTATGTTCGGGTTCCCAGAAAACGTAGCTATGCTTTGGTCGCTATACTCAGGTTTCCAGGAAACCCTTACATAGCTCACCTTTCATCGCTGAGCTTGGTATTTGTTATTCTTGTGTCGAGCTTACCTAATGATCATGAAAGGTTGAAAAAACTTGGGTATTTTTCTCCTGACTTGAACATTTTATACAATTGCCGGCAGTCAGTAAAATCTGTAAATCAATGGGCAGCCATGGTTAGACACGTTGCCCAAACCATGGCATTCAAGACTTGCGTTAAGCCAAAACTTGAATATGCTAGCCCAGTGTGGTCGCCCTACTTCCCGGGCGATAAGGCTGCCGTGGTCTTGGTCTTTTAAATGCTCACAGGTAAAGCCCAAGGTGTTGCTCACCAGTTTTGGATCGCTGCATTTAAACAATGGTTTAAAATTACGCTAAAGAACTCAAGATTGGTCTCCAGTTAACAAAATGAACAATGTATCACTGACCTTCAATAAGGGATTTTTTTAACTTGTGGTTTCCGAAAAAAGGTTCATGCGTGCAGAAAACGTCAAATCGCCTGCCCTGCCATTGAGAACGCCAGGTTAGAAGTGAACGCGAATGACGTCAGTTAATCCTAAGCAAATGTTTCTCCTCTCAAACGGTGAATGTATGATTAGTTTCAAGTTAAAAGCTCACTTCCAATTTATTCCTTACTGCATAGCTAGGGGACTAATCACAGTGTATCACATATTACGCACCGGTGACAATGAATCCACTGTACCGGCCCCATTCGTACAGGGACTTGACCCCCAACACCAACTGAGGATCTAGTGCTCTAGCGGCCATATTTATTCGCACTGGACCAATACAGACTCCCGGACCATAGATGGCCACTGGTAATCGGCCAACAAGTGAGTAGGCAGCTATTGGAAAAGTGCTTTATTGCCTCAAATAATGGCAAGGTGCACCGCGAAGTATTTGATTTGTGATGTGCGTCACCTTACATATAACATCCGTTACAATGAAGGCTAAAACCTGCTTATTCTGAAGATTGACTCATTTGAGTTACGACGTGTTAAGGCAGACCAATTCATGACGCACGCCATCTTGCATAATCAAACCACTGTTGAGCCCCTGTCTTTTTTTTTTTTTTTAGGAGTGACTGACTGCCTTACTTGTAGCCATGCACGTAAAGCTTTTTGTCACCTTGGTTCAGTGATTGCTGGAAGCACTTGTATGATTGGGGATTGTTAAATTATGGAATTCTTTTCCAGACAGCTGTTTACTGCTGGAGGGGTCGAACAAACAGCAAAACAATGCACCAGCTTGAGAAATCCTAGAGATTTGTATATCTTTAATCTAGATTTGCAGATTTCATGTGATTTCACTAGATCTCCATGGATTGGCAGATTCCTACAGATTTGCATGGACTTCACGGAATTGCATATATATCATGGATTTTTTTGCGAATTTGCAGACATTTCACAGGATATGCAGAGATTTCGTGAGATTTGCAGATGTTTTACAGATTTGCAGAATTTACAGATTTGAAGGGATTTACGGATTTGGGGGGGATTTGAAAATCCGAAATCACTAGATATGCCCTATTGTCGGTCCTCTCGTTACTGTTCCTTGGTTGCGGGTTTTTTTTTAATTTTGACTAGCTAAGGTTGATCTGAGCCAGTCTCTTCTCCAGTTTTAAATTTCAATTTAAAAATTGCTATTCCTCTTTTTTCTCTCCTATTGCTGGTTGCTAAACCTACGTTTCTAGACCTACGAGAGTGCAGGAGGTGGGGAACTGCATAGGTAATGGCTAACCCTATACGTGAAAAATGAAAAAAAACCTTTGGTATTTCTGTAACTTTTCCGATAAAAGTGATGGTTGCTACATTTTCGTAGCTTACTGGTAGGGAACCAACAAGCAACGCAAGAAGCCCAGCACTCAGGAAGCGAAGCCCAGCACTCAGGACTTCCTGATAAGGAGAGAAATTTATGTCAAGCGATATTTATTCTATGACTGCGAAATGGGAAAAATAAACATTGCATTCTATGACAGCATAGACCTTAAGTGTGCGCTTCGTCCGGTGATTTTTCGGAAAGAGAAGTTTCGTCCCGCCATCCTTGTCAGCGAATTTCCCGGATATTGTTTATCGGTTTATGACAGCGAATTTGTCGAGAATCGCGTTGGAAAGAAGACGGAGTGGGACTCGAGGTCGTCTGTCTTCCACCTTGCCATCCCAAACCGTCATCCATCTTGCTGGATGACGTCATAAATGGATGAAGTGTCATTTTTAGACAAGGGGAGTCTTGACGGTAAGCGGCAACAGTTCCGTTTAGCCAGTCCGTCATTTCTTTTTTTTTTTCTTTTCCGGTCAAACGGTGTCTGTCATTTTTCTCGCTATGTGTTTACAGTTTCCGAAGTGGTCGTCTACTGTTCTCGGAACGTACAGGAGCAGTGATTGAAACGGAGCTAGACGTTCCGTGAAAAACGTCAATAAAAATGGCAAAAGCTGACAGGATTTTGCGTAGGAAACGATTGGCTTCTGGAAAGATCGAGAATTTGAAAGCCGTTTTTGGAAAAGATTATCGGAAAAGCAGAATTGCCACATTCTATACTAGGAAACAGGCTTTGGGCCTATTGTAGGCGGAGCGAACAGACCTTTTTTCAAATTTATATTTAGTGTTTATTTTAATGACTGTACTATATTTGTTATTACTCCTTAAAAAATCTGGGGAAAATGTTCACTTGGCTAAGTTTGGGCTCTTTGCCTTTTGGTGTGACGTACTGCTGTTATTTGCAGGCCTTTGTCTTATTTTAGCTTTTTTCTTCAAATAGGCCAAAGCTACGTATAGTATTTATTTTAATAGGCTTTCGTTTGCTCCATCACTTAATGTCTGTTTAGTTTTTTTTAGCTTCTTTCCACACTAAAGATGTGAGCCATCGCCGCCGACTAAAAATAAAACGGCACGTTTGTTACGGTGGTGGGGCTGCCGCCGCTAATAATTCTGACATTGTTTACAACAATAATTACTCCTGTGCAAAGTGCCTTCCCTAAATTACAAATGTCAATAATAAAGCATTTAATTGTAAGCCAAACAATCATCAAAGCGATAGTTTAAAACAATACTCAAAAGATTCAGCGGGGTGGCAATGCTGCCGCTGGTCTAATACTTGACAACGCCACCAACGAAAATATTGAGGCGCACACCTATGTCACGCACAGCGACAGATATGAAAACCATACTATAATCTATCAGTAACGATCACAATATTGCATGTCAAAAAGTGTTAGCTCTTATGCCTACTTTAGCCGTTAGGCCTAATGTTTAGGTAACAAGGAATCTTTTAACTATTAGACGCAGGCATGGTTTTTCGATCAGCGTCTTTTGGGTAAACCATGACGCAGGCATGTTGTTGTTTCGTGCTGTGGTGCAAATACATCGTCTCGTTTATAGTTTGGTTTTATGTATCACTTCGCCGTGATACGATGATTTAGGTTTCATATTTGGGATTCCCATCGCTAGTGTAAATGCTAGTTTCGTTGCCATGCTGAAGGTGATCCCTACAAGAATTCTTTTTTTTTTAAATGATGCTAAGGTGTATCGTTAACGGAATCTTTTTGCTTTTTATGGTTGCGATGTTCCAGAAGTGGTTAAAATGCGACAATCAAATGTTATTATTTAATTGAGTTACGTCGAAAAAGGTTATCATCTAGAAAGCAGCAACCAAAATTTAATTTGCCGTGTTTTTTAAAGTTCACTTGACTACCACCAGCATGGTGTATGCTTCGTCGGAATTCCTTAACTATTCACGACTCCAAATTTACAATGGTGAGTGTTAGAAATAAATTCGAAAATTTCTAATTTTTCCCGTAATAATTGTTCGATTTACAACAAATTTTAGCTCAGCTATACTAATTAGGGTACCAATTATTGTTGTACCAAATTTCATTCCAATCCCATCTTTCGTTTGGGCTCCACCCAGACTAAAAATGTGCAACCAACCAACGGACCAACCAAACAACCAACATTTTGCAATTTGGTGTTCGTTATCGGCTACGCTTTGCTCGCTCGCTCCGCCAATTATGCGTATCCCGAAATTCGATCCACGAGTTTGGACGTTTGAATTATATTCGCTCGCTCACTAGCTGGTACATTGAAGGGATTGCTTCTTGAGAGTTCCGTTGCGCAATAGAGCTTGCCTTGCCGTACCGAACCGCAATAGAGTTATGTCTGAAATCCAATAGATGCCGAGTCGCACTGCGAAACGCGCTACAGGCTATCAAAACGAAAACAACAATGGTGATAAGTGTGGGAGGCCGGGGGAGGAAGAGAAAAGGAGGAAGTGGGAAGGATTAAGAGGGGTTCGCAGTTGCTGTGAAGTGGTGGGAACCTGGAATTAAGGCAAAGGCACACGAAAAATGTCGCCGGCCGCACTCTAGTGTTTATTATAAATGAAATCAAATTGGGTCCGACACGTGGACAGGTTTGAGGTTGTCATGGCTTTGTAATGGCGCGGTATGGTTTTACGTGCGAAATGTGTAAAATCTAGCTCATTCAACCCTGCCTCCAACACTTATACGGTAAATGCACGTCAAGACTTCCGTTGACTGAATGATTTCTTCCAAATTCTTAACCTGCATTCAGTCAAGAATATAAGATTGTAGTGGAGGGTTATTACTTGAGTATTTAGCACAGACTGGCCGGCTTTATTAGCGATAAATAAATAAAGACATGCAGACCGTCAAAGAGCGGTAGAGTTTTGCATATGGCCTCAAAGGTCGAAGGTTCAATCCCAGTGCAGGCAGTTTGTCATTAAGTCCAAAGGGCAACGGAACTAGGTTTGCATCTGTATACTTTTTTTTCAATTTTAGTACAGTCAGAACAAAATAATTAAAAGAGTCCAGCTTTTGAAAATTTCGACGCGTAAACAGAGAAGAAATAATGTGGGCCTACCGCTTTGTTTAAATACTTTTAAAGTATTATCGAGTAATGTAGTGAAATTTAAAGCCAATTCGAACATGTCATAAAAGAGCTATATACGCACATAGCTGTTCACACACGCGCCTACCTTTTTTTTTGGCTTAATTTGTCAGTTTTCTTCACTCAAGTCTTCTCCTTTCCGTTCATCATTTTGCTGATGATCAATTAGTTATAAAACCAACTATTAGTAAAACGATGCGCGTAGACACTAATCATTAGCTTTACCTTGTTTAACATAAAAATGAAAACGTCGGTCGAAAATAAAAGTGGAATAAATGAGGAAGGTTGCACGAGGATGTTCCGTCAATATAAATGACAAAGGCGGACAGCCTTTACATAGGGAAACTACAGCAACACTGTGTTCAGTAATCATCGTGCTCCTTTATTGTTTTGACTTCGGTTCAGTTAAACATCAAATGAGTTCGTTTTTGTTTTCTAATTACTGGAAACATTTGATATCCACCCACCTCAGCGGCACTTAGTGGTGGGGAGGGGGGAGGCCGAAAAGGAGACAAATGCCCGTCCACCCACGCCCCACCAGACCGAAGTTAAGAGCAAAACTTGAAAATTGAAACATTTTTCATTCCAATTGAAAAAAACTTGGCTTTTTAGGTGTTTCAAAGGCAGAAAACTGCTGAAACGAAGTTGTTTATAGGACTGTAAAGGATTTAAAAGCAGCCTTCCCCCGCCCCCTTCGTAGAACCCTTAGCTGAATATTATCGTACCCCATTCAGAATTTCAATGTTCCCCCGACCCAACCACAAACAAAACTCGTGGGTGCTCCTGTGTTCCACCCGCATTTGTCTTGTACATCTTCTCATACGCTGAGTGGAATTACCCGGAAAAACAGTTTATCGTCAGGTTTCGTTGGCAGCTGAGCAACCAATCATTTCCGATAAGTATCGAAGAAACGTCGGCGGCAAAACAAAACACGAGAAAGATGGCTCAAACAGACAAACCGAGCACGAAGGTGTCAATTTTGTCGATGTTTCTTGTAGCCAAACGAAAGCAACGGACTGGAAGAAACGATGGCCTAGGGCGCGCACAAATCTAAACATTGGGCAAACTTTACTGCCCCTTTCTTTTCCCGATTCTTTTCCTTTACCCTACCACTCAACCGCACTGCTTCCGTTTCGGCCCTTCGATATCGGCGCATGCCCAACGAGGCATGTTAGTTGTTACTAGTTAGAACACTCTGCAGTCACGTGACATCTTCAAGATCCCCTAACGTCTGTCTACGATAGCGCGGTACGCTCGTTCGGATGATTTTACCTAAAAAACCGCTTTTCTTTTCTATCCCAGAATGCATCGCTTACAGGACGATGGAATTTATGCTCGAATTTATGACGATGGAATTTATGTTGGTTCCGCGCAGGTAAAGCCCCTCTTTCTCTATCAGTAGTAAACATTTGGGTAAATTAGCTGCTTTGCCGTTACTGCCAGAGTGCGTCGACGTCAACGAACCCAATGGCCAGGCATCTCGACCACTCAACTGCCCAAGCTTACGTTACTGAGCGTCGTCATGGAGATTGAAACTACATTGGTGTCACTAAATCAAGATGATCACGGCCAGAATACTTAATTAACTGCTTTAAAAAAAAGTAATTGGTCAGATTAGATGGTAAAATTGATTTGAAGTTATATCAGAATTTACAGATCAAATTTGCTTTAATACAACTTCAGTTTAAAAATGGGTTGTAACAATGAGTGATGACAAGTATAAGGGCACGTTTATGCAACACTCGCCTTTGCATTCTTACAAGCTATAAATCACCTGAAATTCCAACATGGCGGCTGTTTTAGCTCTGCCAGCTCGCAACGTAAGCAGTCAATATGCGAGTTCAGAAGCGACTGGAAATTTGTCTCGTCAGGAGAAATTCATTATCTTATTGTAACGGGTTACACGACTGCAAGCATTTACTCAAACGATGTCGAATTTAGCTAATACATATAGCGCTGTTACCATGGCAACGACACCTTTACCATCGCGATTACATTTGAGCTGCGAGAATGGAAAAGCGAGTCGTTGCGTAAACGCGCCCTAACTCGTCATGGCTTTGTGTTACGAGAAGCGAGCCACTCGGACTGAATCTCCATCCTTGGTTTACATTTCTTATAACTAACTAAAAATGGTTTGAATCGAACACGGAATGTATTCTTCAGCTTAAAGTTATCTTAACGCACGAGTATTTAGTCAACTTCCGAAGGTGCTGTTACCATGTTTAAATGACGACAGAATGATGCTATCTATGCCGCCATTTTAAGTTTCACGGCTGCTCCGATAGGGTTGCTTGAAGAGTGTGAGCCACTAACATGATGTCTTCTGCTAACCGTTGATGGAAGCAGGTACGGCTGTTACATCGTAATACAACTCGTGCCGTGAAGCCAACACTTCACGGTGCACCTTGCTATTACGTGAAGCGTCAAAGCACTCGCCGATTGCCAGTTGCTACGTACCGAGCGAGGCCACCTGCTCAAACCTGTGTCGTAATTCATTGGCGGAAGTCTACAGTTCAAACGAGTATAAAAGCTGTGAATTTTGAGTAGGGGTCATCAGTTGGTGTTTGGGGGTTCGACCTTGCAAGTTAACTTCTGGTATACTAATAGCGTTGATACAAGCAACCCACGATATGTGGTGCTTTGTACATAGTCCCCTAGCTACGCAGTAAGGACTGAATAAAAATTGATTTTTGCTCGAAACTAGTCATCCATTCTGAGTTTACGGCACTACCTTAACCCATGCTTTAAGAAAAGTGGTACTGGAACTTTCCTCGATACTTGGGGACAACTACCCTGTTTCCATGTTCCGCAAGCCTCATCTGACAAGGCGCGATCCTTGTTCGAAAAGCTCAAAAACGGGGAGAAACATTTCCTATGCAAACCAGGGAAGCCCTAAAGAATTAGGTTTGTCTAAAGGGTCGAGGCGAACAAATTTGCTTACACCTGTATCGCGCATTAGTCCCTGACAATTGTCCGGCTCGTCCGGGTCGCCATTCCCTGAGGGATGCCTTCCAAGGAATACCTTGTAACAGGTATTCCCCACAGGGTTTTTTAGGCCAAAGCAATCCCTCTGGGTTCCTAGATACCTATCAGGTTAATGTTAAGTTCAAACTATTCCTAGCACCAATAAAACATTATACTTACATTTTCCATACTTAATTATTAAGGTAATAAATCATGTGGACTCTGAAATATAGAAGGACAGCAAATAATTAACCCTCAGAATTAGGCTGACTTGAGGCCTAAATTAGAACGCTAGTAGGCCTTGATTAGGCTTAGATTCATATTCACAACATCATTAGGCTTGAAAAGGCTTAAGGCCTAAAATCAAGAGGCTGGAATTAATTGCAAGAATCAAGAGGAGTTCATTCCAGTTCAAGAGCTGGATCCCAAGTGATTTTATTTTCCAACACAAGGTTTACATTAAAACCAGCGCACATGCGCAATACCCACGAGTGCATGCAGAAACGAGCTCGTAATTGTTAGGATACAAGAAAATTGGGAACAACAATGACCCCTACAAAAAGGTTAGTTTGAAAATTGACAATATACAACCTAAGTTACATTGAGATAACAAAAGCACTGAGAACGAAGACCTTACAATCAAAGGGAGCTCAAGATTTTCAACAATCCTACGCTCAAATAAATACGGATGCAAACCTATTTACGTTGCCTTTTCGACTTAAATGGCAGACTGCCTGCGTTGGGAATTGAACCCGCAACTTTGGAACCAAATGCCGAGGTGGCTAGGCCATGTCAGTAGCCCAGCGGTAGGGCATCCAATCCCGGAATCTCGAATCCCGGGATCCCGCTCATTTTTTAATCCCGAATAACCTTGGATTTTGGCTACGTAACTTAATCCCGGGATTTACGGGATTGAAAATAGGCTAAATTCGTATAAAAAAAGTTATAAATTTATTCTTTTTTTTTCCATGAATTTAATGTTACCGTCCACTCGTCTATAGACTCGAGTCTAACTTCATCTAAATTCTAGACCAAGGTTGGAATTGAAAAATTCTTTAGTGTCCTTTTAACACCATCAAATAAAATGGATAAAAATGTGTCTTTTGCTTACTCTGGTGTGAGAAAGAGAAATAAAAGTTAACACGCAATTTCAATTGCACACACAAAAAATACTAAAACTGTATTTTGCTTATTTGTCTGGTTACTGCAGCGTAATTGGTCAAAAGGGCTGCAACATCGGTTCTTGTATAAGCCTAAGTGTGAACTTCCATGACAAACTTTGAAACCCTATAGTTGCCTCCGGAATAGACATACACCAACGAAATTCGGTCGTTGGAGTGGCGTTATAACTTTTTCACGACATTTAAAATTTTAATGACAACCTTAGAACCGTTTAGCCTCCACAGCATAGCCATTTCTTATTGTTGTTTTTGTTGTTATTCTTGTTGTTGGGCTCTTTCTCCAAACCTGGAGATCGAACCTATGGATTTATTTTCAAGTTTTGTAGCTTAAACAATGAACAAGTCCTAGAGCCCTTTACAGATTATTTTGATGAGACAATATTCTTGTTGATGTTGTTATTCTTGTTGGGAAAATTTTGCTTTCACAGCAAACCAATGAACCGATTTTAAAGTTTTATTGCTAAAAACGTAGGTATGAACAAGGCCCAGTGCTTTTTGATGTTATATGAACTGACTACAATATTCTTGTTGTTATTGCTATCTTGTTGGAGAAATTTTGCCCCACCAATGAATCGATTTTCAAAATTTTGTAGTACAGTTTATAGAGTGCAAAATGTATCACAACTAGATTAAAAAATAACAATTTAAAAATACTCCCATTGGTTTAAACTTTGAACAAATAGATTATTTCAAATAAACGAACAATATGGTATCAACTAGCTGCGCTCACTTAAGTTTTCACGTTGTGAATAATTTAAACAGCTAAGTTATCGAACGCAGCCTTCCCCTCATGTAGTTTTTTTTTGCCACTGAAAATAATAAGAATAAATCTCGGGATTAATCCCTGGATTCCGTGATTAAGAGAAAAGAATCCCGAAATCCCGTGATTACAAATATGTCTCAGGATTGCATGCCCTTCAGTCAGCGGTACAATCTCAGTATTTTCTTTCAAAGGTCGTGGGTTCAATGTACCGCTCAGGCAGTCTGGCATTTAAGTTCAAAAGGCAAAGTAAATAGGTTTGCATCAGTATCTATACAAACTTGTCGGCGAGACCTGATCTGGAAATCGTACGCCAAAAAAAAAAAAAAAAAGAAAGAAACGATAAATGGAAACCAAGATACCCTCAGCTAAAACCATGTGCTCATGAATGTGTTGGACCTTCTTTGAGGTAGAAAACTAGCTTGGTTTCCCGTTTTCGTTTCTGTTTTGGCGTAAGACTGAAATTTCGAGATCAATCTCACTCCTAAGAGATGCTGTATCACGTATTCCGTGGCCAAAGCGAATTTGTTGAATACTAAACGTGCAGCTAATAGCGTTGTCAACAACAACATTCTTCCCTAAGTACATATGGACAACAAACTTGACAAGGCAGCTTGCAGCGCTGTTCATTTCACCCCAATGAAGTCTTTCGACTCTTTCGGATCTCAAACAAGTCATTCGGTAGGACCTTAAGGTTTCTCTGCTTACTTTTACGGGGGTAGTCTTTAGACTAAAGAATAATCCCTGTTATCTGGTCAGCGGCAAACGTTGTTCTAGCTTTAAAAAGAGTAATACTGCTGATGTATAGACAGAGCGTTCAATTGTCCTACCCTGTAAAGTCACGGAAAAAAAACTGTTTGCAACTGACTGCTGAGATATACCCATTACCTAATTGGCGACGATCAGCTTGGACTATTGGCAGGGTGATACTTCACTCATCAACTTCTGTTGGCACTGGACAAGTGGACAGAGGCTTTAGATATTGGATTGCTAACAATGAAATTCGCTTCGATTTCAAAAAAGCTTTTAAACTGTTGTTCACAGCAAATTTCTATTTATTCATCCTTTGCCTTATCTGTCCTAATCACCTTTAACTTGGTGATTAAACCTTCAATTGAATTGAATTTTGAATTTTTTTTTACTTAGAAGCAAATACAGGAATAGCCATTTATTGCCATTGCTTTTCGTCACATACAGGTATTGTTGGTGGTGTCCCACAGGGCTCTGTGCTTGGGCCTTTTCCTTTTATTGGTATTCTTTATGTGCCCTCTTGTAATGATCGTAATGAACAGCAGCAGAAATTCGGGGATGATGTCAAACTTCCCAAACCGTTCACAGACTCCAGGATAATGATTATGATCTGGGTGAAATTAGCTATGTTCTTCGTTAGGCCACTGACTGCAATTGCCAATCTCTGCAGCGAAATGAATGCTTTCGTGTTGACAATTGTAATCTAATGTGTTGCGTGGAGTTCCAGTACTGGAGTTTTCTCAGTTAAATACTTTCCCGGAATCTGATTTGATATAAAATCCACCATCCACTGTGGTCACATCATGGCAGATGCGAATCAATGCCTGGCTGTTGTTCATGCGGCTTCATCCCGGGCTATCTTAATACCAAAGTACGGGCCTGCAAGGACTTACTTCGACATTAATAGAATATGCCCCCTCCTCTTTGGTCTTCTCGTCTCATACATGTTATGGATTACATTGAATCAGCTCGGTGAGGCAAATACGATTTTTCGTAGGCTGTCTTGACCTTTTTTGATTTAAGTACTGTAACTTGGACAAGACCACACTACCTTAATTGTCTACGAACTTGGCTGGTTTGTCGAAAAATTTTTTACCGTCAGGGCTTTCTCAGCATGTAATTCCATGATTGACCAGACACTCTCAGCACCATCTGTTGTTGTCTTCAAGTGTCTACTGGGACTATCTAACCTGACTCCTTTCTTTAAAAAAGCCTCAACATTATACTCTTTAGTTCCCTCTACCCCTTTTAACATTTTAACTTTTAAACGTTTAAATTTATGAACTGGCCTAAGTGACATCCTTTGCGTTATCTGTCCTAAACACCTTTAACTTGGTGATTAAACCTTTAATTATTATTATTTGTCACAGATATTAAATAGAAATCGAGTGAAATACGTGCTAATATATGCCACCACACCTATTTGCAACACAAGGACTCAGAAACGTTCTTTCAGTTAGATTATAATCCACACAACGCCAAATGCTGGACAGATAAGCAGTTGTAGCCTACCATGTCACTCGTTGAGTGTGGGGAGACAGAAACAGGCTCGGGCTTCCGTTTGGTTCAGCCGTTCTGCTTTAACCAGGATAGATGAATTTCTGTTCCGTTCTGTTTGTTGAGTTCAGGGAAGAAAAACTGGAACATGAAGGGAATAACTGACGTCACGTTCAACCTGTCTCTGTGGAATAGCGTTGTCAACGTCAGGTCAGGCGATTTCACGTTTACCGCCTACGTGATCAATTTTCTCTTGAACCACAAAGTCCAAAATCTCCCACTGTGGGTCAGTAATATATTTGGATTATTGAAGACCAAACTGAGTATTGGAGTGTGTTTAAACTATGTTTCCGTGAGAGAATGGTAAGCCCTTGGGTTTTTCACATCTTCACAGGTAAAATGCGTTAATATTAAATCAGAAATAGACGTTTCATCCTCTTTTTTAAAACTAGGTTCATAACTAAATATGACCTCAAAAAAAAAGAGAAACCAACTCTTATTTTATAACGTCTGTACTAAAGATTTAATAATTATAGAAATGTTCGAAATAATGAGTGACGCAATCTCTATTGGAAATGGCGAACTTCGTAAAAACAACCGTGAATACTCCGAAGGTTGCCGTTTTTTTTCTGAAATCATGAATCAGCAGTCGACAACCATCAATTGAAAAGAAGTAAGGTGCCTGCTTTTATATATTTTGCATATGAGGGTCCAAATTTGATTTTAGGTTCACGTCATGTCATAAATTAAAATTAAATTAAAGTAACACCGAAAGACAGCAAGCTGATGTAACTGGCTCACAACAAAACATGCAACAAATACCATTGAATCATATCATATTGCATCTTCCAACTTTTTGTAAGACTGCACTTCAGGAATTAATGGTTGTCGTGGTGAAGCAAGACCCTGCAACAGTAGTGCGGGCTTCGGGGTACAGGTACACTCATGAAACACCCTTTTCGTACGCCCTATTCGAATGCTCCCAGGTTTTCTTTCGATGCCGTCACAATCAATGCTGATGCGCAATGCTGGCGCATTACTTGCGTTCTGGGCGTGCATGCAGCGTTTTAAAAGCTTACAGTAAAAATGTTTTATCTCACCATGATTTCACCAAGAATTCATAACATTGCAAGTTTTTATTTATTTTTTTATTGCTAAAGCATTTGCTACGGGAAACATCAGCTAACAAAAACATTCTAGTGCTCCACATGCAGCCCAGAGGGGTCATGATGCAGGGTGGCGACCAGTACCATTCTGTCATAAATTTTGTCGCTTACTAGGTTTTACTTAGTTAATGTTAAATTCGTAGGCTGCTTTCTAAACCAACTTTTAATATTATTACAGCCACGAACAAGACCCACCCCCTCATTTTCTAAAAACCAACGTGACAAAAGAAAAATGCTCACATTTATCACGGAATAAACAACATTTTAAAGAATCTTAGTCTCTGTCGTAAAATCTGGATTGAAAATCCACGAAGTTTTTTAAACCCAACACCATACACACTAATCGTTACGCAGCCGTCAAAAACAGTGAATTTGCTATTCACATACCGTTCTCCAAACCTTTTTCTAACTTTCCTATCTATTCTGGGAACACACAATTCCTTGCTTTTTTCAGGGTTCTCACATAGCCAGAAAACTTGGTCAAAGCTAACGGTAGAAAGAAGATGCTATCTAGCAACATTTGACGGAAGCACGTGCACCCGCCCACGCAAACGCCCAAATCCTCCCACGCCAAACCGCCCACAGCCACGATGGTTCGCTCTTCGGGAATCAATAGTTCCGCAGACCAGAAACGGACAATACCCCCATCCCGCAGCCCTGCCTTCCCCGTACCATTATTCTGACCTCACTTCTACCTGTTCCGTGTCTTGATTTGGGCGTTATTATCGCAACCTTGCTGGTTCTATCTTAACAGTCCTTAAACCTTCTACCAATAAACGACATTTTCTGAGTCAGAGTTCCCACCAAAATACTGAAAACATTTCTCTGAGTTTTCCTGGTTTTCCAGAGTAGCTGAGGCCAATTTCCAGGCTATTTACCGTAATTTTAGATAGACAATTTTTCACGCATTTGACTAGTTTTACTTGTTTTTAGGCTTACTCATTGCAAAAACACTGAGTGAGCCCTAAATATAAGAATACATTGTATTTTACCAAAGTGTCGTAACACATTGCATGCACTTAGGACTAGGCCAAAAAGTGTGGCATTGTTTTTTTCTCAGTTTTCCAGGTTTATTGTGAAAAATCTGAGATTTCCCTGAGTTTCAGAGGCAGTTTAAATTCCCTAAGTTTTCCAGGTTTTCCTGGGTGGTGAGAACCCTGCGAGTTAGTGAACGATATTTTAGGTAATCGTTGGTTTAGGCTTAACAAAAACAAGACTAAATTTTGTGTATAATGTGTTCAGAGCCAGTGAGTCATCAACCACAAAGGTTCCGGCGTCAACGATGAATAATACCAAAGTTTGAAAAATAGATTTGAAGTTCAGCATTACGTGCCTTTCCGTCATTTTCCCTTCCCCAACAAGAAAAACACATACAAGAAATAAAGTGTTACAGTATAGCTTACTCTTCATTACAGTGATGTGTGTCAGATTCAAACCGGTGAACCAGTATTTCTCCAAATTATTCATGAACCACTCTTTTAGTCACTCGCGGTGCGAAGCTGATGAAAGGAACTTCTCATGTTTGATGGTGTCTGTCTGTCTGTCTGTCCGTCTACACGATAACTTTTCAATGCACTGTATGATTCATTTCAAATTTTCCACACGCATTCTGTGCCCTGTTCGTGGATTTTCATTCGTAGATCAATAAAGTACCGCAAAGGGTTTCAAGCATTTAGACTCTCACATATCAGCATTAATCTTGCATCGTGAAGGCAACAATGGTTACAATCTATGTTCAGAGAAATTAATCACAAATTAATGCAAAACTACTAGACTTGACACACAAAACGAAAACTAAAAATACGCGCGTGACGAATTCAGTTAATGGTTGACGATCATAAACGCACAAATTGCTTTACTCGTATGAAGTAACACACGGACTCGCCGCTTTACCAGGCGAAATTGCGAAGTGAAAATACCGCCCCTTGCTAGGAGTAGGAAGCTTCTACAGTGGCACAGAAGAACTGCAGAGAAGTCCAATCTCGCAGGAGTAGGGGCAACAGACAATACTGAAAGCCTCCAAGTAGAGTTTGCGATTACTACATTGGCAAATGGAGAGAGCCAAAGCAATACAATTGGTATTTAGACATTTTAGGACAAACTACCTGGCTGTCTGATCAATCAATTTCTCTAATGTCAAAATAGTTACGTAACGCAAAATATCACGTGAAGGAATGACACTGGAATGGAACGACACTGTTCCATTTGTCGTTTTGCAGATTCGCTATGATCCGACACTAAAATGCATGGCAGAAGTGTTGCTATTGAGCGAGTATCCTTGTTATGTGCAAAGCGCTGGTTAACGTTTAACGTTACTTTTCGTTTATCTTAACTGGGTGTTGCCCTGTCGCTACCTAACAACCAGCATCTGTGAAAATTGGGCTGAAATTTTCGAACGCATAAATTTTATTGTTACTTAGGGTTAGGGCCTAGTTCTGTAAACCCGGAACAAATTCGGAGCAAATTTACCATGGTATACACGGAAAACACACTCACACAAAAAAACGTATTTTTCAGTGTGGAAATAGAATTCGTTACTTCACTTCTCAGTCGAAGCCAGACGTTAAGATTAAGGAGGTAATAAGGAGTCAGCACCAATATCCAACTGATTAAAGTAGAGCCAACAGGTGCAACATTAATACATTGTTCAATTTATTAATGTTGCGCCTGTTGGCTTTCAGTCTTCTGTACAGCCGTACCGGCTGAGAAGACTATTGCAACGACTTTGTCCGTCCGTCCGTCCGTCCGTCGCTTTTTTTCAACTTCGCAACGGTACCAGACATTGACGACCATTGTTTACAACGTTAGATTCAGTGTGAGAAGTTAGTTAAATAACATGGCAAATTAAAACATTGTTACTTCCTTATAGCTAATAGAATGCTTCGACGTAACTAAATTAAATAATAACATTTGATCGTCGACTTAAAATCCTAACGTAACACTCAATAAAAACAAATGGATTTTAGCTTCGTTTAAAATAAGTCAGGTCGCATTGTTACATGAATGAATAGGCCTACCGTCGAACCAAATTCTCCATTAGGCCTATCTGCTACTTACGAAATTAAAACTACATTTTTAAAATTCGGCCTAAAAATGAAAATTAGGCCTAAAATAATGTTACCATGGCAACGTCAAGTTGCTACGAGTCGCTATTGGCTTCATCAACAGCCTCTCTCTCGTCAGTTCCCTACTACCACTGATCTATACGTTGTAACACTGTAACTGTGTGCCTGTAGGCGCATCGTGTTGCACAAATGAATAGGCTTACTATACAATCCATATCGCCGTTAGCTGCTACTTACGAAATTAAAACTGCTGGTTAAAATTAGGCCAAAAGCTGACAATTACGCCTAAAATGTAAAATATGCCTAAAAGCTAACACATTTTTAAGCGACAA
The DNA here is from genome assembly GCA_023313725.1 of Lithobius niger. NCBI lineage: Eukaryota > Metazoa > Arthropoda > Chilopoda > Lithobiomorpha > Lithobiidae > Lithobius > Lithobius niger. The sequence goes on from JAHWFP010261208.1 coordinate 87,213, forward strand.
TTGTGATGGCTACTGCTTTTAAATTAGTATGATAGAGATAGCTGTTGTAGTGCATGATAGAGGTGTGCGCCTCAACATTGGAAGTGAAGGAACTGCACAGAAGACCGGTGCGACTAGGCAGTCGCTGTAGCCGCTTGTTTACTTGAGAGAAGCTTAAGGAGAGTTTGGCACTGAAAAACCGCATAAATAAACAGGGTAGGCAGAGAAGTGATACTGCAGAAAATCACAATGCAGGGCACTTCTTGCGATTTTCTGATCTCTTCGTGTTCAAGATGAGAATTACTTCGCATACAGGGTTTAGGGCCGAGTTTGACCTTCTTAGATACCCAAATAATGCTTATATATTCGACGATAAGAGTTACAGACCTCACACAAATATAGCCCAAATTGCACGTGGCGTCATCTGGTGATATAGCAACGCACTATGAACAACAATCAATGTGTGTGCTATACGTTGTATTACTAAAAATACGAAGCCGGAAGCAAAGACAGAGTAAAAAAAACACACATATATTTCGTACCCAGTATTTAAAAATACGGTACCTTCATTATAGAGATGAATAAAATTAAAACACCTTATATTATGGCAATGACGGGTCTACCTTGACGGTGTCGTTAAAATGGCATGTTTGGCACTATAGCAAGAATTCAATTTAGAAGGATATATTGTACAAATTCATATTAAAATGGTTAATGTTAAATTTTCTATCTTAACTGGGTTTTAACCATTTAATGTGAATTTGTACAATATATGCTTCTAAATTGGATTAATTTGCTTGGTATAGTGCCAAATATACAATTTTAACGACGCCGTCATGGTGGACCCGTTATTTCCATAACGTAAAGTGTTTTACTACTTTTATTCATGTCTGGGGGAGGTACCGCATTTTTTTTTATACTGGGTACCGAAATATAAGTGTGTTTTTTACTCTGTCTATGCTTCTGACTTCGTGTTTTTAGTATTAAAACGCACTACGCTGATGCACTCCCTAACATGTAGGGAAAAATAGTCCAGGGAATCTCCTCTAACCAACAGTTAATTAAACTACGAATGCAAAGAAAACACACTTGCCGGCACTCAAACCAGGCATTTGTTTATTGCCTATAGACGAGCCAATTCAAAAATTGCATTTTTTAAGTTACCTAGGGTTTGTATGCTCTAAAACTGGGTACGTACTGAATTCATTTGTGAACTTGTTTCTTAATTTTTCTTTAAAATTAATAAACAACAACAAACAAATATGTGTAATTAATTCACTTACACTGCGTGTAATCTTGCAGCAGTTGGAATTCCCCTGGCGACAGCTTTTCCCACTGCAGCGACATGGTCAGTCAGTCGGTCACGTGGGATGGGCGGCAGCCAATCAGAGTCGGAAGGGATCCCTGACCCGCACCGAAGACGGATGTTCAGCCATCAACTGGAATAGAACAAGCAATTAGTAGGATCCTCATATCAGAGCCATTAACGCACCAATCAATTTAAACCGGAGTCAAGGAGACTGCAAAAGACGGACAAATCGAGGAGGAATGCGCCCCCCCCCCCTTAACCCCCCCCCCCCCCCCCCCCGCAGCACACACACACGCACCGTCCGTCCTTCCATGCACCCAATAAAAATTTAGACTTGTCTTGAATGCTAAGCCACATCAACGGGGTACAGAATAATGACCGGCTATGGTTCGTTCGTAAGTGTGTGTAAATAACAGTTTGATGCAAGCCGACATAAAGTAACAATGGTTTTATCAATAGTAATGTCATGACAAAAGTAGTTTTTTTTATCGATACATTTACTCAACCACGAGTTGTTTTCCGAAGCTGAAAAAAATACCGAGCGCTTAAAAAAATTCAGCTTGGGAATGTAAAGAGTAGGGACGGATCTAACGGGGGGCAGCTTCCCCCCCCCCCCCCCCCGCGCCATTCGACGTAAAAGGGCCATAATGGACCTTCATTTCCCAGGTATTAGTAGTGCAAAAGTGTGTAAAAGAGAACTAACAAAGAACGTTTACTAATAGTTTCAGGTAGCATAAAAAACAAAAAAACAAAGATCCTCACAGTTTAGGGCTTTGCCCCCCCCCCCCAGGCTATTTCCTTAAATCCTTCACTGGTGACGAGTGGGGGGGGGGAGAAAATTTATCCATACTTAAATACGAGAATATACGGTCTCCTTTAGAAATCAACTTCAAAATAAAAACTTCCAACTTGCATAATACTGCCATGTACTGCACCGATTTCTTGCTTAAATTCATATCCTCTTTGCAGAAATGACAAAAGTATACAAATTGTCATCAAAATGCACTCATTGGTTCGTTTAGTTTTTATAGAAATGGTATTTTCTACCTCCGCCTCCATGGATAAAGCAGTTTTGGTTCCCCAAACTTGCCAAAACATCCTAACTCACCCTGAAAGCAGCCAATTGTTGTAGGACTATACCAGTCTCGGTACATCAAGCAAGTAAATACGTGTTTTATTTTTAATGAATATGTTGTTTCCCACGTTTAAAATAGAATATTATCCATAACATTATTACTAAGTTTTTTATTGGTAGAATTACGAGGCGAAACCATGCAGAAGGACAATCGTAAGATTAACGACCAAGCTATCAGTTTTATCTGATAAAATACCCGGTGGTCGTTTTATCCATGTTAAAGAGGCATGATTGGCTGGTAGCTGCAATTTACTGGCTACCCATTGGTTAATTGCCGTTACAAAATCATCAAGGTATGTTGTCAGGCTTATACGTATTACAAGTTACGTTCATTTATGGAACTGAACTCGAATAAGGTATAGTGTCGCTAACATTTAGCCTATACTGAAAGGATAAAATACACCAAACAGGCAAACTTTTGTATAAAGACACAAGGCAAAAAATATCCAATTAAGTAATACCAACACAACTTCAAAAAAATATTTCAGCAAATAAATAACCTATTTACATTTCCTTTTGGACTTACATCAGATTGCCTGATCAGGGAATTGAACCGAAGCCAAACGACGAAGAGCTACCGCTAAGCAATACTGACATGGCCTTATAAATATTTAGAAGTACGTATCGATCAAAGCCGGAAACGAAAGGTGTTATTACTAAACTTGTGAAAAAAGTGCGCCAAATCATGGGTAAACTGTATCAGCTGCGGCGAATTAAAAAATTGCAGACTTTTGTTGATACATTAGCAGAATCGCACTGCTGATCTCACCTAATGACACTGATCTTTTCGTTCCCCCCTCTCCCTGTAGCCGCGTTCTCACTACTCGTAACGCTATCTACATGATCCGGTTTTACGGAAAATGTTATTCGCAGTCTGACTATGTCAATAGTGTGGGAGGGAGGGTGGTGGATACCGTGGTCTCAACTTGCTGATTCATGTATGTGGGCGAGTCCTTTCGGGGCGCTGGGGCTGGCACCGTGTCGAAAAATGTAACGAAAACTATGCTATTGCCTCCCACTGTAAAAACCTTGTCCATAAGCTCTGCAAAGGAAACAGCAAGGTTATTTATACCGAAACTTGGATCCCTCTGAAGGAGAAACTAGAAGAATAAGCTTTCCAATGTAATAACGGTCATGTTAAGAACTTTAAAAATACGTGCCCGAATATGGCGCATTGGAAACAGTTACATGATGAGTTATCTAGATGTTATCTATAGTTCTGTGTGTTGTGGTGAGTAAGATTTGGGCCTTGTTGAAGTGTTTTACTTGTTGTTCTTTTACCATGTCTTGGTGTTTTTTTTTAAGGCTTTTAGCTCCTTCATTAAAGCTGCTATTGAAGTAAAAAATTGAGGTACTTCCGAAGAAATGTCCATGCGAGTTGAGTTGTCGGTAATCAAGTGTTTTTAGAAAGAACCTCTACTTCGCCGTTTATACACTCGGTCCCAACATAACGTATTGTTTTACCATGACAGCAAGAAGACCTCCTAGCCCTGTGTTCAGCATTATTAATCTGGCGTTTGCCAACTTTGTTTATCGCGTGGCCCAAAACATGAGTGACTTATCAATTAAGATTGTCAATGCCCGCCAGCATATTAGGTTCCTGGAAAAATGCAAACATTTTTCTGTCATCTCAAATTGCGTCACATTAACACGGTTATGCTGCAGGCAAAAGCAAAAATACTTGTGCGACGTGCTGTCATTTTCCGCCTTACAACACTGATTTTTGACACTTTTTTCCATTTGTAAAGACTCAAGCAAAAAATGCAATTTAGACTGAACAATTTGACAAGTTGGCTCACACTTTTATCATTTGTTATGTCTGGTTGATGGTCTGCACATACTGACGAACTTTCAGCAAGAAATTGTGGCCAAGAGTCACGCTAACAAGTTAAACTGGCTGACAGCAACTCCTTGTTAAATCTGCCATCCTGGCGTATGATTCGTCCCTTCTTCCTCACTAAGGTGGCTTTGACTGATTAAAAAAACCAAAAACAAATGGTTTGTCGACAAATCGTCCAAGACTATATCCGCGAGGGAGAAAAAATCCTGAGCCTGGACCTGAAATTTTTGCCATCTCCCACGTTGCTGTGAGACAGCAAGCGTAAAATTCTCGAACAGTTCTCGGACCAGAAGTTGTTCGTTAACCTCCAAACAAAAAGTGTACATCGAATTTGGGCTTAAAATTAAGCCCTTCGCTAAAGAATTGTGTGTTGCGAAAGCTACTGACCAACTTCAAAGGGTGAAACTCAGTGTCGAAATACTATCGTATGTTTGTGCAAATTAAAACGCGGTATACAAGGAGACCTAATTCTCATTAACAAGGTGACCCAATTCTCAATTCTCAATACACAAGGTGACCCAATTCTCATTACACAAGATGACCCAATTATCAATACTCATTACACAAGATGACCCAATTCTCAATTCTCACTACACAAGGTGACCCAATTCTCAATTCTCATTACACAAGGTGACCCAATTCTCATTACACAAGGTGACCCAATTCTTATTACACAAGGTAACCCAATTCTCATTACACAATATGACCCAATTCTCATTATACAAGGTGACCCAATTCTCATTACAGTTGTACGTCTCTGTCAGTTTTGCTTTACAGATATTATTACGTGCATTTTACGTGATAAGTGTGTTTTTAGTGATTGGTGTTGTTTTCTTATTGTTTTAAATGGCACAAAACTGTGTTGTTATAAGATTACTTAATAATAATAAAAAAGCGCAGACAACAGCATACGATAAGAAGACTCTTTGCTCTGCTCGCATTGCGCATCACACATGTGCTACAAGGGAAATGGGTTGGAAGTTGCCTGGGGAGGTGGGGGGGGGGCGGGCGGGCAGTAAAGTTTTCCGCTATTCCAGCAACGCATACTTCTCTTGTCATAAAATTTCAACTATATCAGAATAAAATTGAGAACGTTATCGTGTCGCAAACACACACACACACAAATTGACCCGCAAAATCCAAATTCAGTCGAGTATTCGACCTCGCTCTCTTCGCCCGCTCGGCCAACAACAGTCTGAAACCAAAGTAGCATTACCTGGACTAGCTTTGGAACATAGAATGCCAGTTAAGTTACTCTTACTATATTTACTTCAAGGTCGCATTGAAGTGATTAGACAATGACATACGAACTTCGGTACAATCAAACCAATCTTCGACATCCAGGCAATGGGTTCGTAGAATTAACCAAGAGGCCAGCCAAGGAACGAACAGCGGTACTATCTTTCGTAATGATCAATAAAGTTGGGTTAGTGGACTCAGCTTGAAACAAGTTAACCGAAAACCAATTACCCTTTCCGCCAAGTACACCAAGAAAAAAAAAAGGAGAAAAAATGAAACACACAAAATGCGATAAAAAGTGAATTTAAACCGCTTTCCTCAGCTTTAACTAATTTCGAATTAACAAAATGGCGGAAAGAAGAAGGCAAGTACTTGACGACGTAGGTCGTGATGACGACGCCAACAAAACGGCTTAGTCAGCAGCGCCAGAGGAGAAAAACTCATCTGAAGGAAGGGGGAAACGACGTAATGAGATTAAACTTTGATGAACATGTTTGGGTTCTAAGGAAGAACATGATCTTTTTTTTTCTTATGAAAGAGGTAAAAGGACATACCTTCTCACTATATTCGAGAATTTTGCACAACATTTACGTATAGGTTAGTGAATGAAGCACTAACCGTTTCACACGACGAGAGAAATAGGAAAATGAATGGCTTTGCAACAATATCACGCGACTGAATTAATGTTACAAAACTAAGCCATACAGGAAAGCCAACCGAGAGGAATGTACCTTTAAGTAGGGACTTGAAACACAGTGTGTCGGGCGGATCGATTGTGGTTTCTGCAGGAATACAGGCTTTGCAGATGTCTTAAATTAATTATTCTTTGTTGGTGTCTGGTGTATTTCTGTGTGGCTCTTCGCTTGGGTTGTGCGCTTGCTGCCTAAACGTCTGAAATAAGTTAAGCTCTTTTCCAGGCCTTGAAAAGTATGGAATTCTGACAGATTGCCAATATCAGACTGGAAAAGCCTGGAATTTTTCGTACAGGGATGTTCAAGGATCAATACTAAATATAAATTTGAAATGAGGTTCTGTTCGATACGTCTACAATAGGCCCCAAACCTGTTTCCTACTTTTAATTAGTTCGTCTGAGCAATGCAAACTGGTCATTCTATTTGCGTTTGCGGGTGTAAATAAAATTGGAGGGTATTGAGAGCTTCTACTTTGATTTCCTATCACACCAAACGTTTGTGACTAATGTCACTAATTTAGATTGTAAAAATATTGTATGTACTAGCATGAACATGTACTGCTGCACTTGTCTTCTGTGCACCTTGTGGCAACCGATGGCTTATTTCCCAAGAGACAGTTGCCTGGGGGCCTAATTACCCCCAGTCTGGCCCCAACAACGAACGTCTCGTCATTATGCAAATATTTTTTTCGTACTGTTCAATGGCTATGACTGTTCAATTGCTGATGTAAAGCAATTTTACTATAAGGAAAAGGGTTTAGGTTTCTCTTTTTACAGTCACTATAGTAAATTTACCCTTCCTCCTGGCATCCTATAGTCTTACTTACAGTACGAAGGAAAAAAGGATAAAGTGTTGGTTGTGCGCTGTAAGAGTGTATCAAACCCTATACTGCAAAGTGCAAAGCAAAAAAACTGCGAGATAGGGTCGTCTCTTGTCTCGGCCACAACATGGATTAATAAGCTCTGGTGGTAACGGGAGTTGTTCACGGCGAAACCGATTAAGAAATCACACCTTGTTAGTTTTGGTTCTTTTAATTGTTCAGTTTGGAGTCTCAATCCCAACGTTGACAATTCAAATGGAGTTTAACAATATTATTAACTGACTGTACACGTCTGGTTAACGTTTTTCATAAGTAAAATTGAACAGAGGTATTAGGTCTGGATCAGTCATTCGCCCGAAGGATAAGATCAGTTTAATACCATCTAGAGAAGTTCACGTCTTCTATTACAATTGATTGAGGACGTACTTAGATTGGAACAGTAAAGACCCATTCTAACAAAATAAAGCCAGGGATTAGGACGTACAAATGAAAACGGCTAAATCTGTCAAATTTAATTTTACTACACTACCATAATCGCCAAATTTAAAAATGAGCCCTCACAAATTCATAAATGCTGACAGATTTTTTTTACTGAAACCAGTGGCGCATTCGGGTGACAAAAAAATGAACTTCAACTTTGAAATCCTCCTTAAAATGCGTAAAATTCCAGATGCAACGGTTTCAAAGTTTCCTTTGTGATTGCAGGTGGTTTCGAAGAGCAAGACCGCGTAACGCAAATTTTCGGGAACTCACTCATCCTTTAATACTTCGGTTGAATCAAAGATATAACATTCGGTCGCAAAATTGCCGCAGAGAAACGGGGTTGAGCTACCATGAACAAAGAAAGCTTCCATGAGTCATTTATAAATGACAATTCCGTACGGCTGATGAGATGGGCAAAACCATCTAAGACGCAGCCAGTACTTGTTTTTTGAAGGCGTTGGTCACGAAGATATACTCCTAAAGAAACACACACACACCCAAGATCATCGATCACACTCGATCGCACTGAACTGCATTTGACACGCCTAACACCAAAATGTTGTATATATATAGCCAAAGACCAACTATAGACACACACAAAGACGGGACACATCTCTTTTAGGTTGATTGATCGGTTCCTATCTGTCTGGATCCGTTTGGCGTACTGACAAGACATACGTGTTCAGGGCCCGCTCTTCCCACCCAAGACACTCAACGAAAGAGAACACCGGCTTGACCAGAGACCCCATGACCTTTTCCAAAATAGGCCATTGCGCCACGCCATCTGTATTACGGTGGTCATCGCTTCACTCGGCTCGATGCGAATGGCTGCAGGCTTGATCACTTTTCTTTCGGGATAAGCCTGATGAGTTTGCCCTTCCCTCCCTTAACCGTGCACCTTCCCAACCCCTCCGGACTGTCCATTCTAAAGTCGCTTCTACCTGAACTTGCAATGTCCGTCCAATTGCCAATCGGCCTGTGCCGTCTCCTGGCTTTCATCCAGCCTATATCCGGTCGTGCACGTCCCTGACCTACGTTCGAGTCAATTCGGATTGGGCAGGAAGGGGGATTATTTTGTCACCCAATCCTTAACCCTCCCTCCACCTACATTCCCATTCCCCTTTCTTTCTAACTTACATGCTTTTCGTTCCTCACGACGACATCCTATAAATGGACTCGCCCGAAAGAGTTAGGTCCTTTTCTTGATCCCGTGTCGACATTTCGTCGGGTGTTCCCAAAAAAGGATTGGGATTGGGAACTTGCTAGCAATGTCCTTTCAAGATTGAGAGATCTTCCTTCCTGATTTAGGGGAGACGTTATGGTTGACGGCCAGCGACAATGTCGACGGTTCGAGTCTTTTTGGCGTTTGGCTTCCGTTCTGCCGATTATACGGTCTTCGACGACGGCATCGAAAGTTCCTCTCCCCCGTAAAGCTTTTATCAGAGCCATAGGCGTCGTCGTAGGTGTGACTCGAGGTGTTACCAGCCTTCCCCGCTTTTCAGTTCGGAAAGACGACGATGTTTTCGACACAACGAAAATGACTGAAATCGTGGTTAAAATGCACCACATGTATGGCATAAGAATTCCTTTTAGATAAAAAGCCATAACTGCACAGGACAAAAAATGAATACAACGCTTCGGGGATCCTAGCAGCCTGTTATCAAGCTATCCAAGCTTCGTACGAAGTGAAATGCTAAATCACAAATTACATTGTTTAAATGTTTACAGATTTTAAAAGTAAAAAATGAACCTAAATATTCCTGTGCAGAACAGAGAAATGTACTATAGGAAACCTTTTTTCCCTGCGTTACATTCTCCGTTCGCCCTAGGAATGTTTAGGTTCATGTTCGACTTTTAAAATTAAAAATTAAAAAATTAAAAAAAGCAATTTGCGCTATTACATTTGTGTTTGTCTGTTGCTAGAATCCCCGAAACGACATTGTGTTCATTTTATCCTCTGTACTTACAGGTTTTTTTTTTTTTATCTAAAAGGTATTCTAATTCCTTAATTCCTTTATCGCTGTCGGTGATTCTACACTGACCGTCTTTCGGTAGCCTTGGAGTAAAGAGCGCGAACCCAGACGTTGAAGTGTTTGTGACAGACCTATCAAACCTTTATTTGGACGCAATCATCAGCAGAATACTGAATTAAAACAAAGCAAATACCGTTTACCGTTGTTCCACGATTACGTGCCAGGCATAAAAGAGCACCATGTAAATTGAATAAGTGCCGGGATCTAATTCACACCGGAAAAAAAAAACCTGCTGGTTATCAAATAAGCGCTGTGTCTCTTAAAAACAAATATTCAACTTGAACGTACGGACATTTGAAACGTAACTACGTCCGGCGCCATCTTAAAATAATAATTACAAAACAACGTCAAGTGTGCCGTATAAAAAGAATTATATGGTTGAAGTTTCACTTTACTTGTTAAAATATTGAAATAATCAAATGTACAATTGAGAAAATTGCATATGTTTAAGTGCTGTTGTGCTTTGCGAATCTTGGGCCGTTTCATGAAATAACTGCCATGGAATAGCATTGCTTTAAGCACGAAGTCAACCTCACAACGCTTGTGCTTTAGCCTGCAATAACTAATGCGGATAAACAAATTACACAAATTGCTGTCAGTAATATAAAGGAAAATGGGAAATGGGCCATCAGAGAAAATCATACACTAGAATAACTTAGTAAAGTAAGCCACCTCTATGCACTGACGTTTCACTCAAGTGACGTGACCGGAATCAAACCACTAACTAGTCCATCACCAGATAACTAATACCGCTTTTAACGATATGACCACTTGTCCACTAGTGTAAAGATGAACCAGTTATTAAGGTGACTCACGTCACTTGTATGAAACGTGATTGCATAAATGTGGCTAACTGTACTACACTTTATTCTAGTGTATGATCTTCGTCGATTGTTTATTTTCCATTTTCTTTATAACTAATGCGGGGTTAAATCATCTGCACTCGAAAATAATGAGCACCAGGTCTCAAAAAAGTGCCGGGTCTCAAACTAACGCTAGGTTTAGGAAACCACAAAAATATTATGCTTCCGGCCACTTGATCGAGGAAATATGGCCTATGGTCCAGATTTTATATACATTTTATACTCAGTTGCAAGATGACGACATACTACTGAGGGGACATTAATTCGGTAATTTTCTTTATTTTTCAATTGAGGAAAAAAATGGGTATGCTAATTTTGGATGACGGTTCACTGACGGATTATGACAGCGCAGTGGCATTGGCAGTTGCATGGAACGTATCATTGTTGATGATCCCAACGAAACTGTTCGTAAAATAAACGGAACTGAAACTGTTTGTAAAATAAATGGAACTGAAAGTGTTTGTAAAATAAAGGGAACTGAAACTGTTTGTAAAATAAACGGAACTGAAAGTGTTTGTAAAATAAAGGGAACTGAAACTGTTTGTAAAATAAACGGAACTGAATGTTTGCAAAAGAAACGGGGCGGTGAAAGAAACTGGAGGATAATAAACCCGATTGGCTGCCGGGACATGATAACAAAGATTTATTTTAACTCGTAAATATGGAGTTCAGGAGGAGAGGTAAATTATATCCATGAGGATGATATTAAGCGATATTTGAGCATTTCTTTCAGCAGAAAAATGGTGTTGATTATGGGAGGGCACGTTTCTCCCATGCTGCCTTTCACACACTTAGTGCCTGTAAGTACTAGACATGGCAGTAGACCAATTTTACACTGCCGTCTTACAAACGCTCGACCTCATTGCTGGCAAGCGAAGCACGTTCAGTTCTTTTTGTTTATAAAGATCTGAAATCATAACAACAAGCCCAACAGATCACTGACATTTTAGGCCAACTTGTTGACCTTTGACGAAAGGAGATAACCCGTGAAAGCGTACCTATATGAACCATAGGGTTAGCTCCATCACCAGTGTGCTCCCGTGGAATGGGGTCTGAGGATGTAGTGTATTTGTTACTGCCTGTATGTTACTGCCTTAAAACATTGTAGCAGTTAAAGTTTTTGTACAGCGTCGTAGTTGTTCATGTATTGCACATATGTTATAGAGGTCACATTGGATATTAATAATTTTGTAGTTATTGAGATTTAGATAAGTGGTCATTATTTATCTGCCCTTTTGCGGAACTGTGGGGCAGAAGACCTGTAGTGGGTTACTGCTCTCTTTAATAAATCAATCAACCAATCAAACACAAGTTAGAGGCTTCGCCTATCGATTCTTATCCAGCGAGATCCTTCTGTACGGATTCTTTTGGGGTGCCTCTTGGAAAGTTTTAATTTGTGTGCCATGCGTGCTGCGGCTCTGTTTTGCTGTGAGACTCGCCAGTTCTAGCCTTCATAATTGTTTACTGGTTTTACCAGTCAACTTTGTACTGTTAGTTCTTAAGCATAGACGTTAATTGTGTGCCTATTTGTTTCACTATTAGTGACAATTTCTTAAGGTGATAACGTGATGGTATAGATGGTGCTGGTGACCTGTATATGTTAGAGCTCTGTGAATAAGTCAAACTAAACTGTCAATTGTTCTCACCCTCAAAGGATGACTTACCGCAGTGAATTCCCGATAGAATTGAATTTGTTATCGGCCATGTCACCGTACTCGGTCAATAAGAATAATTTCAGGTAGTCAAAGTCAGTAATCCCTTTTTTGATGCGTCGGAAAATTTTCTTGTTAGTTTTTAGTTTCGTTATAACTGTTTGAGTATTTACATCATTAAAGACGTATGATGTGCGTGCGTAAGTGCTTGTTTGTACCTCTACTCCTCTGGAACCAAGGAACCTACAAAGATGGGAGTAGGACCAAATGAATCATAATTAAATTTCACTTCGGTTAGGCCTATTTTTATCGCTGTAACTTGATATTTGACCCTCAAATACGCGAAAGAACCTGAAAAAGTACCGTCAAGGATTTTTTTTTACCCTCAAGTCGTCATATGACGTCATAGTTTAACTGTTCATGCAAACCTTCTCTAGTGAAGCAAGATGACTTGGAAAAGGATGCACGCAAAAAAAAACCTAAAAGGATGACTTATTTTGCAACATACCGTATATAGATCTTAAAATTTGTTTTGTATCAACTGACTTATGCGTGGAAAAATCAACCGCATTAGACCTGGTTTTAAAAGGATGTCAAATAGTCATGTTTCTGAAGCACAGAGGTGCGTGGATTGAGCGAGCAAAGCGAGTGATTTCCACGTAAACTAAACCTTTTCAATGTGTGGTTAGCTTTGCTCTCTCAATCTTTCATCTGTCACCTTCGTAGGGGATTACTTCAGGAGGAGAAGGCGTACAAACGTGCAACAAACAAATCGTATGTTTGGAATGATGTAGGTGAAATGCATGCATGCTGGGGAACGTGATGAACTGTGAGCAATAATTGCAATTAGTTAACGTCGAAATATTCAGTACATCGACTCTGTGATGCTCTTGGAATCAAAGAAATTACATGAAGCTTGGATCGACGCCAATGGAGTGAGCGAAGCGAACGATATGACTAGTAAATGATAAGGTGGATTAGTAGGTCTAGTAGTATGTACGATTTATTGGTGGTGCTGTTGACCTGTATAGGTCAGAGCTCCGTAAATAAACAAACAAATTATCTAAAATAAATCAACTAAACTAAACAAAACCAAGTTGTCGTGCTCCACAATCAATGTAATACAACGGGAACTGTATTGGATATAGTTAATCAGCGACCATTAATTGTACCAAAAAGATTTTCTGCAGGCTCTTCAAGAAACGATTTTTAATTACATTTTCATAAAGAGCTCACAACCAGTACTTTCATTAATGCAAAACCACAAAACAACCAAAAGCGGTGATCTCATACAAAAACCTCATACAAACAAAAACGTCAAGTGTGCCGTAAAAAAAGGGGTTATATGATTGAAGTTTCATTTTACTTGTTAAAATGTACACGGATAAAAATTGGTAATTTTTAATTGAAATAATCAAATGTACAATTCAGAAAATTGCATCAACCGTTTAAGTGCTGTTGTGCTTTACGTAACGTATATGATTGGTAAAGCACAACAGCACTTAAACAGACGCAATTTTCTGAATTGTACATTTGATTATTTCAATTAAAAATCACCAATTTTTATCCGTGTACATTTTAACAAGTAAAATGAAACTTCAATCATATAACCCCTTTTTTTACGGCACACTTGACGTTTTTGTTTGTAATCCGTGTACCTTTTTTACGGCTATGGTGTCGCGCTATAAAGGTTTATGCATGCAGACGATTGTTGCGTGAACGAAGAATGGATCTGGAGTTTGCTGAGTGGCATTGTTAAATACAATGGTTAAAACAATGTAAATCAATCAAAATGATCGTTTAGGGTCCCGTAACTCCGGAATGGATGGACCAATTGAAAAAGTGGTGCCTGTTAGGTTGAAGCCCAGGGAAATTTCTGGCTCAGATCATGTTTCAGATTTTAGGTAGGTGCAGTAGTTTTTTCTGAAACCGTGTCAGCCAAGAACAAGAACAAGAACAAGAACCAAAACCACAACAAGAAGTGAACAGTTTTCAAATTTACGTGTGGCTCCCTACCTTTACTCTTGCACGGAATTGCATAAAAGTTGGTGTAAAGTTTGGAAAAGTTGCTATGTACTATCTAGCCAAGTTTGATCGAAATATATTGAATAGAAACGGTGAAATTAATATAGTTTTAGTTTTGCTGGAGAGAGGACTTCAATCATATATATACCCGTGTATGATAAGGGTGGAGGGGCCCATCAAGTTTTCCCTATAGAAAGTAGTGATACCAAATCCATAATGGTCGCCACCAAGTTTTCCGTCCCAACCCTGATCACTCAATCGTAACTGACACTTCAGTGATTGTTCGTTGAACTTGAGTGAACATGGTCCGGATCACGAACTTGGTTGCAGCCATTTTGGTTGTGATATCACTACTTTGTATGGAGAAAACTTGATGGGTCCCTTAGCCTATGGCGTTTTTGTGTTATTACCGTATTACCATATCGACATTGTTCACACTCAGTCTTACTTGCATTGAGTTAGGAATACAGACTCTTACCGTAATGCAGTTAACAAACACGGAATTGATAAAGTTAACGAACGTTAAAGAGTAAACCGTCTACATAACGTCGTTTACGTTTGACATTCTTTTAAGAAATTCAATCTCCTGTGACACAGCATCGAAAGGCAGAACGCTTATAACTGAAAAGCCAAAGGCAGCAATTTTTCTTTTTATTCTTTTAAACTTTCCCCTCTTCAATTCCGTAATAAAATTGTCTTCGAGCCGTAACCAATAGAAAAGGTTTCAGATTTATGAACTCTGGCACCAGTCCAGAATTATCCGGAGCAGGAGAGGGTAGGGGGAGGGGGATGGCAAGGGGACCTTAAAAGAATGAAAATATCTCTGGTAGGGAATGGAGAATGGAGTCAGGCATGGAGTTAGAATGTAGCGATTTAATCTATGCTTACATTAAAGTGGGTGCGTGAAGCGGTTTTCTGAGGGGCACGATTATAAAACGACTCGACAAAAATGTGCGGCCTTGCCGTCTGTTTCGAGTGGCAAGAGAAAGAAAAAAAATGAGATACCGAGAGATTAAAACCCGGAACGTTCGAGTGGCTGAAAAGACGACTCGCGGCCACCAAAAAACCTTCGCTTAAAAAGAAAATGAAGTTTCGGTTTTCAATTTCTTCCCCCTAAGCACGCCAGCTAAATATCAAAGAGCAGCTTTTGAAAAATTCACGTAGACATTCATTTATGGCTTCCAGGGGCGAAGCAAATGTACGCCCTTTATGCGGAGAAAGAAGCCGTTTGCGATGACGATTTAGTGCCGAAAAGATAGAGACTGTGCACATAGCATTGTACGAAAAAGAAACTTAAATTTGTCAGTTTCATGCCGGATTATCAGGTTATCTCAAAGTCTTTCTCACATTAACATAATATGCTGAAAGATCGGTAAACCATACACAATATACGAGTAAAACGAGCAAAATTCACTGCCCGTGTATGTTGTTGACAAAAGAACGTATGCAGAAAAACATGTTAACGTAACATGAATTAGAAAACAAAAACGAACTCGTATAAACAAAACCCGTTGTACTGCTCGGGAGTTGCAGTTTAATTTCTCTTCAAAATCGAACTAGTTTAATATTTAATGTAGAATTTACAGATGTTAAAACAGGATGGGGTCACAGAACGCAATTCTTGCAACGAGTTTTAATGTTATAGTGAAGTTATTCAATGATAGTGCACGTTAAACCTTACTACTGCATTTAAACAGTTTATATAACACCCAGCTCTTTCAGGTAGACGTTTATATTATCGAATTGAGGTTAGACTAAATTATAAGGGACTTGTAAAAACTGCGTCGTTTAGGTTTTCCCGTAGTTTTTATATCAGTAAACGCTAGTCAAATTTAATTTAAATTAACGCAAAAACGGACACACATGTGTGTACGTTTTAGCGTTAATTTAAAATAATATTGACTTGGTCGTTACAAAGACGAATGGCACGAGATTTGCAAAACAAATAGTTCAGAATGGTGAGTGTCTGCATGCTGGACAATAACCATTCATACATTCTCATATACTTCCGCCGGACGTGGGAGCATCCATGTTGTAACTCTCGCTCTACGCTCGACGTTTGCACAAGGCCGTCCGGGAGAGAAGCAGCAGGTTTCAGCTCGTGGCTCCAAGCTACTTAATTTAACATCGCTAACATTTTATTTTATGAAGGCAGTGCTAAGAGGCTTTAACTTTCTGACACCCACAAGAACGGACGTGGAACCGGAAAGCAAGACACGCAATTTCCACTCCATTCGGCCTTGGCTCGAGAAACAAAATGCCTTCCTCGATTTAAGTTCGGTTAAAGGATATATATTTCTTGCGAATTGACACATGTTTGGACTATTCACAGCACAAGGGAGATTTTTCAAACACATTTATCTAGACACACACTAGTGTGTCGCGCCAAGTTAGGCAACAAATACCGCAACAAACATCACATCAATTCAATTGTCGAGGTTATAAATCAGTGTAGCGCGACGCCATAGCGTCAGTGTCTTATATCTGGAAGCATAGTTGGGCACATTTCAGGTACTTGGGGAAAAATAATAATGTGGTACAAAAGCTTAAATTGTATTGAAATCGAGAGCAATGACCCAAATGACAAAAATTAACTCGTGTAGGAATGCCAGCTAAGCTGCTTTCAATGCGATATTTGACCCTCAGTAACGTTGAAAATGTGTTACTAGTCACTAGCTAGCTACGAGCTAGTCAGCTCATCCCCCACGATAAATCTCATAGGATGATTACTCATCGATACCGAGATAACGGGAAGGCTTCCAGCTATGAAATTGGATGAATGGGTGCAGTACAATATGAACTGCGTACACCTTTTAATGGGTTGAAGCCTGGGGGCGTAACGGGGATGGCGTGGGAGGGTGCGTAAGTACGAAAATATTGTTATAACCATTGTTAGTATTGTCGGCTTCGTCTCTCATTGGACGGCGAAAGTTCCGACAATGACAACGTGTATACTGACGTGCGTGCCTAGACACACACTAGTGCATCACGATAAATCTAAACAACGTTTTCAAAGAAATTGTATTCACGCCCAATTCACGAAAAATAAACCAACTGTAAAAACAAAGCAAAATAACCAAAGCCAAAAACTAGTAAAGAGGCCACCAAGTTGAGAGTGGTTCGGCCCTACAAAGGAATGATATCAATACACCAAAACTAACTAAATAAAACAAATTACAACAAAATTAAAACCAAACCAAAAACCTATAAAGAGATGACTAAGTTGAGAATGGTTTGGGTCTATAGGCAAAAGGTAGTAGCAAAGTGTTGAAATCCAATTGCTTGTTGACGTGGCACTTTATTACACATCTGCACGGTAGTGAAGTTGAGTCAATACACAATTAAAAAAAAAAAGGACTGATATCATATCAAAAACCAAAACTGGTAACAGGGGCCGCCAAGTTCCGAATGGTTCGGCCCTTCAAAGGAGTGATATCAACACACCAAAACATTCGCCAACTTAACAGCACCTAATATTATTTTGGAAGTGAAATGAAAACTTGAACATTGCTACCGAAAGTAGCAATGTTCTAGTTTTCATTTAACTTTCGAACTATTAGTCGGTGCGATTAACTTGGCGAATGTTTTGGTGTGTTGATATCACTCCTTTGAAGGGCCGAACCATTCGGAACTTGGCAGCCCCTTTTACCCGTTTTGGTTTTTGATATGTTAGGTTAAAACCAACAATCCCTATTTTTTAATGTGCGTTTTCCGCAAAAGTAAAAATGGCCACTAGGTCGACCACTGGCCACGTGGGGTCAGCACTCAGTACGAACTGTGGAACAAAGGGTAGAATTGTGTTGTTAGACTCCTCCTCCATGTTCTTCGTGACAGGACTTGTCTGGCAAATCTCGTGTTCTTCTTCTTTGAAAAGGGCAGTAAAGAGCCGAGCCGATCCGAAAACGCAAGTTATGCTCAAACTCGGCTCGTTGCTCGCATCAATAATACCTACTCGAACGAAAAACTCGAATTCAGTGAATATACAACAACTTGGCTATTTTTTGACCAATTATGACGTACCAATTTGATCGTCTCGACTAGTGCTTTCCACTTTTGTAAATACAAAAAACAGTGGCTCAAACCGTTTTAGTCTTCTGTACAGCCGTACCAGCTGAGAAGACTATTTCAACGACTTTGTCCGTCCGTCCGTCACCTTTTTCAAATTCGCAACGGTACCAGAAATTGATGACCACTGTTTACAAAGTTAGATTCAGTATCAATAGTTACTTAAATACCATGGCAAATTAAAACATCCTTACTTCCGTATAGCTGATAGACTTCTTCGACGTCACTAAATTAAATAATAACATTTGATCGTCGAATTGATATCCTAAGGATAACACTGCAGCCGTAAAAACAAAAGCATTTTAGCTTCGTTTAAAATCTCTCGTTGCATGTTGCATGAATTAATGGGCTTACCATCGAATCAGATTCTCCATTAGGCCTATTTGCTACTTACGAAATAAAACTATGGTTAAAAAAATCAGGCCTAAAATCACGTTACTATGGCAACGCCACGTTGCTACGAGTATAGCTCCTGGTCATCGACTGCGTCTCTCCCGTCACTTCCCTACTACCACTGATCTATATAGGCTACGTTACGCGTTACGTTTAACACTGTAACCGAAGGCGCACCGTGTTGCAAAAAGGTACAGGCGTACTATACAAATCAAATCTCCGTTAGCTGCTACTTACGAAATTAAAGCTCCAGGTAAGAATTAGGCCTAAAAGTTGGCAGATACACCTAAAAATCTAAAATAAGCTTAAAAGCTAACACATTTTTTAACAGCAGTTCTGATGCCGGGGGGGGGGGGGGGGGGGAATTGAGGCTTAATGGTCGACAACTTGGTCATCAGCGCCAACCTCAGTCACAGTGCAGTGGTTACTGCTTTTAGGTTATATAATGGAGATAGCTGTTACAATGCGTGATAGAGGTATGGGCCTCACCATTGGTAGTCGCAGAACTGTACAGACGACCGGATGCGACTAGGTAGTCGCTCTAGCCGCTTGTTTAAGTTCTAGCCCTAAAACTAGAAAATTGTTTCTACAGACTGGTGCATAGTCAGTTAAACAGTATTAGCCTTGTTATTATCCTTACACATTAATAAGAAACTTGTAATGTTCACCAAATACTCGAAGTCTGTTCGACACTGCAGTGTTAAACTCGGTTCGGCTCGACTTGAATTAAAATTAAAATTAATCTACTCGCTTATCGTTAGTAATGCGTAATATGACAGTTAGTGGCGTCCACAAATAACATCACTCGTGTTTTGTCCTTTAAAACCCCGTCTTGTCGCAACTTAGCAACCAAAAAAAAATGTCGATACAAACGCCGATACCCCCCTTCGCCCTCCCAACTTTCGTTATCGACTGAGGAAAGTGAAAATTCGGAACAATTTTAAATCTAGTTGTAAAATAAGTTATGTTGTGTCCGGTAATATCTCGGAACCCTTTTTTTTTGCTGTTCACTCCGTTTGGAAGTTATTTCTTTGCGTGGTAAAAACAAAATTAAGTCTGAAGTCACAAATTGAGTAATACCCCTCTACCTTGTCTGAAGCTATCAAACTCCAAACGCCAAGAATTTTTTTCTGTTGCTAAGGTAATCCCACCAGCTAATTAAAACTGTGCAGTGAGCTATTTTCATATATTTGTATTTTTGCATGTGCTACCTACCGCGTCGGCTTTATTATGTGACTGCGTTTGCAACATTGGTAAACGTATGTAAACGTTGTAAACACGTTCATGTTCCAGTTTTTCCCTTGCATGCATGAGATGGTTTTGCTACATTTACTCCAACTTATGGAAAAATGTTACAAACGCAATTTACGCGTGGGATACTTGGAAATAGTGAGAAGATAAGCCTTGTGACGGTTTGAGCAAGCCCCCCCCCCCCCCCCCACCACGGGAACCTTGGGATCCCCAGAGGGGCCGCGACTACACGAGTTCCTTGTTTAAAAAAAAAAATGAAAAATAAAAAGAAAAATGCTCATAAAAACTGCATCTCTAAGTTGCAGGAAAACGTTTCAAATTCTCGCCGAGTTCTTAAAAAACCGCTCGCGTAGGGTGCTGCGTCTAATCGTTTAGCGTTCGAACGATTATGCCGGTTCACACGTGTGTTTTTATAACGCGCGTTGACGCTGCGGTACCGCATTTGCGGTTTGGTACGTGACATCTGTTGGGTACTGCACACATACCTGCGTCGACGTTGCGTTACCGCACGCCGCTCGTGCGTTCGTTTTGCACCGCACTTTCCCCCGTCAACGTAGCGTTACCGCAGCGTTAAAAAACGCAATTGCGTCTCTAAGTACCTTGTGTGACTTGAGCGGTGCACCGTCGTTTACCGCAAAAGCGTTACCGAACGCAAACGCATCTGCGGTTTCTCAGTACCTTGTGTAACCTGAGCGCTGGCACACATCGGTGATTTAACGCAAAAGCGTCAACAAAAATGGCGGCCAATCGCGACGACATTGCCATTTACTGGGGAAGTAAAAAACCACCCTGAAATATGGAACGTATGCAAAAATTGCAAGTTTTCTTCGATACACATTCATGTTTGGCGCGTATACTACCGTTATTTCACGGTCATGTGTGCACTGGCTACGTCAACGCAGCGGCAACGCAGCGTCAACGTGTGTTAATAAAACGTATGTGTGCATTGATTGGCTGCGTCAACGCAGCGGTAACGCAGCGTCAACGCGCGTTAAAAAAACACAAGTGTGTATCGGGCCTTAGACGGTGGTATTAACTTGGGGAAACAGTTTAGCGTTTGATGATATTTTAAGGAAATATTTTATTATTGTGCCATTTTGTAAACTAGTTTGACGGACATAATTAACAAGAGTACTATTGTTTTGGGGAGATACCGAGTCGGAGCTTCGCATACCTTCCTTTAAAAACTTAGGTTTTATCCCAAACAGACAAAGCTTTAACCCTGACACGTGCTCCAAACTAATCCCCACATTATTTATCGAAATTGTAGGCTAACATATTGCCATGGTGACGTAAAGCAGCCAGTATAATCATTATGGAAACATCAAAGCTCGGTATGATTCAATTACAGTTCGCAATAAGCCCAACCTTTAATTCGATACCTGGAAAACCATACATATATACATGGATTTATGTGAATTTATATATGCATTTATAAATTCCTCATGAGAGTAATGTCGTATTCCATCATAATGGTGATGCTTGACATTTTAGCAAATTAGACTTAACGAAAATAATAATTGCGCTAATTGGTGGCTGGTCTGAATGAGGACATTAAAGTCTCTAATTAATTATCGCAATCGTGCTTCCCATCTAGTTGGAAAGTGTCATCCCCGCCCGACAACGACTATTCGTTCCGCACTTTGCGGTGAGAAACTGTATCTATGGGTGGAGTTGTAATTACGAATGGTTGGCAAAACAGTAATTTTACGGAAAGAATGATAAGAATTTATGTATGAGTAAACCACCAAGTTACTGTCTCGTTTTCCATAAACCTGAATTCTGTCAGAAACTTAAAATGTCAGCGCTAACACGGTTTTGTTTTTCTCTCGAAGTTAATTTCCTGTAAAGTCAGACCTATACTTATGTCGGGGGGGGGGGGGGGCGAAGGAATTGAAAACGTGACCTCCAAACTTTCGACGACCTCTCCTGAAAGAAGCCCACTCGCCTGAAGTCCAGAAATATCCTCCCCCCCCCCCCAACACGATCAAAAGTAGGCTTTTCTTATAACATAATAAAACAGGGTCAGGCAAGGACCGAGAGTCGCTAACAGCCAGCCAAAGTCAGGGCACGTTTACGCTACGACTCGCCGTTGCATTCTCGCAGCTAGAATTTTAATCGCGATGGCAGATGTCTAGTTGCCATGGTAACAACGCTGCCTGGATTAGCTAAATCCGACATCGTTTGAGTAAATGCTTGCAGTCTTATAATCCGTGACAATAAGATAAGGAATTCCTCCTGACGAAACAATATTCCCAGTCGCTTCCGCACTCGCATATTGAATGTTTTCGTTGCAAGCCGGTAGAGCTAAAACCGCGGCCATGATGGAATTTCAGATGATTTTTAGCTTCTAGCTGCGAGAAGGCGAAGGCGAGTCGTTGCATAAACGAACCCTTATAATGGGCGAAAGTTGACTCATGATGAGCGGCATCATCTCATCTGCAAGATTACAAAGTTAACTCGGAGGATAAGACCGACGTATAAAAATGTCTAGATTAAAGGTACATGCATCCATGGTGGCGACTCAGTTTTGAGACATTAGTTTAAACGTATGTAATGTTGCCAACACTGTCATTTTCTTGTTTTTTCTTTCGTGCGAGATGATTTTGCGACATTAACTCTAACCTGTGTTAATGTTGCAAACGTTATTCTCAAAGGGTCGTACGACATACCGCAAGAATTATGTGCCTTTAAATGAGCTGAGGCAACTCCGAAACGTGTGAATTGTGTGCGAGGTGACAATTCCAAATCTTAACCACACATAACGCGAAAAAGCTAAGTCTACAATCTAAATGTGATGTTTGCACTGTAAGCTTCGGGGAATAACCTCTAACCGATTTAACTCCGACAGGTCAAAAAGAGGCATATCCACCACAACTACCATGAATAATTTGGTAAGTAAAAATAGGATCAATTTTGATTCTCCGTAGTTCGAGTGGTTCAAGTTTAAGGATCTGCAGACGTCTTCCATACGACATGTTGCGGAAGCCAGGCAATGCCTTGGTAAACTGTCGCGTGGACTGCCTCTGCCGCATCAATGTCATGAAGCAAATAAGAAGACCAAACGGTGCTAGCGTACTCTAAAATTATGTTTTTTTAGGTGAAGTGTAGATGATTTCCTCTAGACTAATTAAGAAATAGTTTTTCGCATCGACAGGTTTCCAATTGTGTGGAAAACAAGCCATGAAAAAAGTAAGTTCTTGAAACATTCAAAGAAGTCCAACCATCTAAACCATCCATTTAAACCATCTTTGGATCGAGGTCCATGATTCTTGACGGTAAAATAATTTTTTATGTAAAACGTGCATATTGGCACTACTAAGTAAGTTAAAGTCAGCATGTCCATACCCTTCACAACATCAAGACGCTCAACATGTAAAACATGGTGCAAAATCTTTTTTGGAAAGTGGTTTTAAAGAACTATTCACCAGCTGACATCAGAAACAACGTCATAATTAAAAATAAAATTTCCATGATGGGGCGGGGTTTGGGGCTCCTTCTCCCCCACCCCAGAAGCTACAACGTTTTTAGAAATGTTGACTGCTGTAAAGGTTAGTGGGAGAAACGGTTTTGTGCTAATCCCTAAGTACGAAATTATTTTTTGTGCTGATAGTTTTTTTTCTAATATAGTTAACGCCCACATTTTTTAGAATGTGGCGTCTGAGCTTTACGTTTTCAACTGTACAACAGACAACATTGTAAGGGATGAACTGTGTAACGGGGAATAGCACTAGTTTAGTACAAGCTCTCTTGGGTTCAAAAAGAGCAAAGCAAAATACACATACAGCCTATATATACAAAATTGGCTCCAATACAGTTGGGGCCTAACCGCCCACCCGAGCGAGGCTATCCCTGAAGAGTTAGGACATTAGCCTTACGTAATACTTGGTCGTGTAGTATGTTGCTGAAGACGCATATTAAAAAAAAAAAAAACATTTTTGACTGTAAAGCATTATCTTACTCTCTACAAAGCGTAAATTAGATTTATTTGAGCATTTCGTAGGAGACAGCCAATCCGCCCTTTTGAAATCCATTTTTGGGGGTGTACCCAATGGTCCGATTTGTTTGATTGTTGGATGAATTTATCAGTCTTAGCTCCTCAGCTAGAAACCGCTTAGAAGCCTTCTGAAGTAATTTTTTTTTCAGAATGTAAACACAAATATAAATGCATGAATTTTACGCGCTAGGTTTTTTTTTTAGGGTGCATTCATACGCCAATCTCGCAGCGCATTTTCGCATTTATACAATCTAGAAATAATCTCAAATTTCAACATGGTGTCGGTTTTGGCTGTGCCGATTGGTAAAAAAATACTGTCAGCATTGAGAGTTGAGAAGCGAGACTGGAAAGATTTTTATTTCAGGAGGAACCCTTTTATATCTTATTGTAGCGGACTGACAAAAGTGCAAGTATTAACCAAACGATGGAGCCACTCAAGTACATAAGCAACAACACTTTTGCACATGGACTCACAACGAACGTCTACCTGAGGAAGAATGTTTTGTGTAAGTAAATACGCTCGTACAGTCATGCTTTCTTGTAAAGCAGAACCCTGTCAAAAGTGTTAATTTCATCGCTACAACGATTCCGTTTCTCTTGACTTATTGACTTTCGTCCACAAATTTATGACAACGAAAAATAAACGCCTTGGTTCTCATAAGTAAACATACAAAAAGTAGTGTACAACTTTTTTTTTCTTTTTTCTTTAACCTTTCCCAAATCTGAAGCGGTGTACCACTTTTATTTTTGGATAGACGAACATCATTTTGTCTTTTATTTTTTGTTGTTTTTTTTCTAGCTAAATTTCGCTACAAACTGCTATGAAAAATCGCGGAAAACTATTATTAAGTTCAATTTAACTAGTGGTAACTTCAACAAAACTTATCACAGGCGCAATATATGTGTATCACCCTCCCTTCTCCCCCCCCCCTAATTGCGGCAGTGACCACGGACAGTGTCAAAAAGGAATTCGTTGAACACTGACAAACAGACTGAAAGTGACCCACTGATACAGAATGACCAACCTACCTAGAGTGAAGACCCACTACCTTAGAATGCCCCATCTAGCGAGACCGACGTGCATAAACAATCACAGGATGTATGGCCGAGCGACCCACGAACTGGACTGACCCAAATGGAACCCACAAGGACCCAATGACCAGGATTGGCCCGTTGACCCACAAAAACTAACTGACTCGAACAGACCCACTGACCTAGAGTCTGGAAATTGACTTCAATTACTCTGGAGAAGCTGGAAAATTCCGGAAAATTATTTCAGTATTTTAGTGGAAACCCTTTTTTGTAGATTACAAGGTTGGTTTCCGCTGTGGGTTAAATAAAGTACTAGCTGCGGCTCTTTTTCGCTATAGTATTAAAAAAGTCAATCAGTGCACAACAAACATACAAAGAGCACGACGTTTCGAAGTTACTTTCACCTCGTCATCAGGTGCACTAAATCCACAAAAGGTTTCGTCAACACGTCAAAAAACCTGTTTTGAGGCGCCATTTTCTATTTCTTTCACAACTCTTTGGTTCTTTAAGGGTCCATTTCATTAATTGTTAAACGTTTTCCATTTCCCAGTTTCTAAATCCGTCGCACGATTTTCCCCTCGAAGAACCCAACCGTGAAACAAGATTGAATGAATTTTATTGGCTTCGTACATTAAGCAAATCGGATTAGGTGGGATTATCGATGACGTAATAATCCATTTAATTCAAACCTCGCGGTCTTAAATGCAACGGGATAATCTGGCGAGGAAAGAAAGATGGAGCGATGTTTTATATTTTTAAACTGGTTCCGACTTGCAAGCTGAGGAATTTTACGCGTTCGTTTCCCGCCAGGGGGCCACTGTACATCCTTTGTGCCCCCCCTACCACCTTCCCCCTTTCTTCTTCTTTTCTTCAATAATGACAGCGAAGATCAGTGAAGCTATTTAGACCAAATTTGCTTTGCGTCATTACTTTTACCTCATCAAGCTCTCCCAGCGCATGCGCAGAGCTGGTGTAGCGTCAGCGCTGAGAGTCCATCAACGTTGTCATGGCAACCGTCCCAAATCGGTCCCGGCACTCTTTATCTCCCACACAGGCGCGCCCCAGATTGCACAATAGGGTGCAGATTTATGACAAGTGCAAATTTCCATGTTTTAATAGAGAAATTGGCAATTTTCGAAGCTCTATTAGCTTTGGTTATGACCATAACGATAAACGTGCAACGTGAATTGAGAAAACTGATGTTTCTAAGAATGGGGTGATAGACCGCACGGAAAAGGTCCTGCTGCTGTTACTCCCTCTCTCCCTAACGCCTCCACTTCAATCGTCCCCCATTAGGTGACGATTGAACACTATGGAGCACTTTGAAAACTATGAAAACTAAGGAACACTTTGTTTGATAACCATCCTTAAAATGACATAGCCTCAATTATGACCTTTGCGACATTTCCATATGTTTTGGGTGAATGCAGAAAACCATTTCACATAAGAGAAAACACACACAAAAAAGGAAAAAACTTAATGCGTTTGCGACATTGCATACGCTTACCCTATTGTTGCAAACCTGAATCACGCAGGAAAGCCAACGTCGAAGAGATTCACACAAGCAAATGTAACCGCGTAAAAATATAAAATATATAATACAGAACTACAGAAAATATAATCTAACAACGAGTTTGTACTAAAGTTCATCAGGGCGTTATGCACAATTTAGGGTTTTCGAGCTCCTCCTACCCCCATGGCCATTGCTTCACAACTTTTGCAACCTTCCCTACCAGCCAAATGACATCACAAACATCAATAAAGAGTGGAATAATTCGGCAAAATTGTTGACTTCCTAGACCAATTTTTAGTCTTGTTGTGAAAACAAAAAAGTGATTGGGAACTAGCCTACAAGTTTGTAAATAATATTTTATACAAAATATATTGTAATATACCAAAAATAGAATAAGTGTACCATACAAAATATTGATCGGTAGCAATAATGATGTGGCATGAAAAATTGCCTATTCCCCACGATCCCTCTTGTTCGAAACTGTCACACCCCACATGTTTTCTTCCGCATTGTATGACGTCATTTGTGCACGGCCGCTCATAAGTGTATTTAAGAGTTAAGTTAGGAACGAAGAGTATATGTTAAACTGGTTTTAGATCTTATTTTAGCATTTGAAGGATCACAGCGCCGAATCTGGTCAATTGTTGTACTCCAATGAAAATGTGTCCACATCATAAGGTATTTTAAAATGACGTTCCACGTTATGACAGCTCAGTCGGTAATGCACTCGTTACGTGTAAGGGAGTACTGGCTTGGCTGCCACAACAGGCTATACTTTAGTCTTCTACTGCGCAGATTCGCAGCTCCACAACGTTGACCAGCGATTGCGTCCGTGTGTGCAAGGCTACCTAGACGTAAAGGCTTAACGTTAGAAATTCAACGCGTCGTCCAGTTAGCCACCGATTCTGCCACCAGTCGTGCCACTTACACCCCAAAAATGAACTGCGGACTGAACTGTGAAAAGTACGTGTGACACGCGATACGCGGATTTTAAACTTAAAACACTGCATTGACACCAAATTATTAAAATTTAACAACAATGGCTTCATGCTTCATTTTTTCACTCGACGATAAAACAAAACCTCCGGACGTTTAATTTCATGAATTTCAAGCAGAAGAGCAACCAAGGTACGTGTGTATTGTACTGTATGATACGCTACGGCGTTTTCAATTCTCATTGAAAATGTGTTAAAACGATCCTTTGACGTAGCAGTAAAAAGTCCGAAGACTTCAAGAATAGTCACCATTACCGTAAAATAATGTTCGTTTAGCGCTGCAACACCGGTAAATCTAATAATGAGAAGATATCACGTTATTTTGCATCTCGCTTACTCTAATCAATGCTACGATTGGGGTTTTTCGTTCTTCGTGCTTTCAGTTCAGCGCAACGCTTGGACGACGCGTCTAGCATGCTACGTGAAACCGAGCGTTAAGCCTTTACGTATAGGTAGCCTTGGTGTGTGGGATTAGACCTCCCTCCCCCCCCCCCCCCACATCACCCAACTCCCCGCACTCCTCCA
Source organism: Lithobius niger (assembly GCA_023313725.1). Taxonomy (NCBI): domain Eukaryota; kingdom Metazoa; phylum Arthropoda; class Chilopoda; order Lithobiomorpha; family Lithobiidae; genus Lithobius; species Lithobius niger. The sequence continues at coordinate 115,054 of JAHWFP010261208.1, forward strand.
CTACTTGGTTTCCCATGAATGCCGAACCCAAACGATAGTGCGGGAGACAGGGACGTAAAGGTTTGGGTTAGGGGGACCAGCAACTACAAGCTCTCGCGTTCCTTCCAGCCCTAACTAGGTCAGCGCCGTGTTGTATCCCAACATGCCAAGCGGCAAAGAACAATCAGCACATGCGCAAGGACGGTTGCTCACGCCCGCCATATTGAAACCGTCGCTTCGTTTTACACAGGCAAGTAACGCACAACGTTCAATCGATTTATTAACTAACAACAGCACGCCCCCTGATTCGAATACTAAAATACATTTAAAAAAGCTGTAATAAAACACAGGGTGCCTGTGCTGAACCTTGTAACCGTCTGTATAAATTTAAACTTGATTGCAACTTCGCGATGCTTCCACTGTATTACGCCCGTTTCTCATTCCAGCAGGTGGGAAGGTAGGGAAGCCCCTGGGAGAATTAAGATGGAGCCGACAGCTGGCTTCGTAACCGCAGCTAGTTGCTGGTCCCCGTAACCCAAACTTTTACGTCCCTGGGGGAGAACCTTTAGCAGTTGGGACAGACCACTTCTGCAGCTGAAAACGATAGTCGACTCGGTCTAACAGCCGGTGTCGGGCCGAATCGAGGAGGTAGCAACCGATTCGATCCAATGGTAATCCACGAGTAATGCGCAGTACTCATTAACCTTACTAACCCAGTGAAATTAATTCCTGCTATTCCGTCGTAATTTTCAGTGACGACGGTATTTCCAGATAACCCAAGGAAATCTGACAAGCAGTAAACCAATCAGTGGTAATCACGACGTAATCCGATGTATTTCATGTAGTAATCCAGTAATATAAAGTAATTCGTTTAGTAATCCAGTAATCCACTGAACCGAAATATTCCTTGTAGGAATCCAATATTCCGAAGTATACCACACGAAGCGTAGGCAATCTAGGCAATCCGCGATAATATTTTCAGGTAATCCGGAGTTAATCTACTGGTCATCCACGCTAATCTTTGATAAACCATGTACACTTATAATCGCTGACAAGTGGGATAAAGCGAATCGCTGTTTCCGTCATGTAGAACGTTGCGTAATTTGGGGGGGGGGGAGGGGAGAGGGGAACCTTGATCAGGTATTTGGACCTTGGTAGTGAACAACTTTTGAAGGCAGAACTGTTTTCCTGCCCTAAAAATACGTGCATAAAAATCAAGGAACCAAGCTTTTATACAAGCAAAACTTGTACTTGCAAGTGTAGAAGAAAGACTTTTCTGCAACCCCTCTTGTTAACTTTTCGGGTTAGTTGTCAAAAAATGCTGACTTTGGGGGAAAAAGGTACATTCTGAATTCGCGATGATGTAAACAATGCAAATAGGCTGGTAGGAATGCTCTGATATTGAGTCAAGCGTAGGACAGGATTATTATTATCAGTATATCGGCAATAAGTCAAAATGACGAAATAAATCACGTGATTGTATCAAACATTAATGACGTTATGGCACATCCTTACCCCAAGTTACCCAAACAAAAGACTTAGGAGTGTGGTTTACATCAGATCTTAAATTCGATACACTTTGCAATTTTGTTTCTCGGATCGGTTTATATTCATTAGAATTAAGGTGCTTCAGAGCTGACCTGGTCAAGACATACCACATTCTGCACTACATCATGGACTTTAATTACTCTGAGATGTTCCATATTCGTAGCAATAATGTAACGAGATGTCATAATTTTAAGTTAATTGTCGGAAAAGCTAGATTGGACTGTCGGAAGTTTTTCTTCAGACAGCGCCTAGTTGCAGTATGGAACTCTCACGCATTATTTGGTTAAAGCCTGTTTTGTGCCTGTTTTCAGAAAAAAAAATTGAAATTGGTTGAACTATAAAAGTTTTTGAAACGTTATTGATTTTAACCACATTATACCTTTTTTATTGTAGATGCTTTTTTGTTGGACTCTACATACATCTTGTTTTTGTATAATACGGACACATTTTGCTATCCTGCTTATGACACGCCATGCCATGTAAAGCCCTACAACTGGTGTTCCTTTACACCCATCCATTTTTCAAAGCTTCATTTTATTTTTATTGTAAAAACTGCATTTAATTTTCTTAAGCACAGTGTATGTTTCTTTTTTAGTTGTGTAATTTTACTATAGGCCAGGTGTCAGTGGCCGTCAAACCCACCCATTCCTTTTCTTTACGAATAAAGTTGCTATTATTATTATTATTATTATTATTCAAGATGGCGGACCAGAATGCAGAAAGAAATCTCTGAGACTAAAAATGAGTGAGGTTGGCATATTATAACAGTCTTGTACAAAACTGAAGGTATGTTACTTATGCATGAACAATCAGTGATCATCTTGAGACACTTTTGAAATCGAGTTATTGACTGTGTACATTGTTTTTTCGTGATCTAATTTTGAGGCAGAATCACTCAGAAAGTGTTGTAGCAAATTTTCTTAGACGAAAATTGAGTGCATTCGAAAATGTGTTCAGTTATCACACTAGATTAAAAAGTGCATACACGGATTAATGGAACTTAACTCGGACTAAAACTCGTTAACCCGAAATATTTTTGCATCAGGAAACTAATTCTCAACATGTCACGTTGTGCAAAATGCGAAGAAAAGATCACAACAAATGAGGGAGACATTTTAGTCTGCATGGGATGTAAAGGAAAATGGCACTATGAAAAATGCTCAGGATTGGCAATTTCCACTATTCGTGGAATGAGTAGAAAGAAAATTGCTGAGTGGACATGCAAGAGATGCAGAAAAAGAAACAACTCAACAAAAGATGAAAATGATGAAGAACTTGACAAAGGAACGGAAAATACAGAAGACACTGAGATGAACCAGAATTTACAAAATACAACATACAACTGTAATGATGAAGATTTAAAAAGAACAATCATGGGCATGGACAAAAAACTAAATGAATTGATGAAAATGAAAAAAGACATTGATAAAATTGACAAAATTGTAGAAGCAATGAACTTCATTGAGGAAAAGTATGAAGAAATGAAGAAAGAAAATGAAGAACTGAGGACAAGTGTAACAAAATTAGAAAAACGGATACACATCTTGGAAGGGAAAGAAAGTGAAACTTTAAAAATCAAAACTACTGTGAACCATATCAAACAATGCCAGCATGAAAATGAACAATACAGTCGAAATAAAAACATTGAAATATATGGAGTGGAAACGGAAAAAAATGAAAACATGGAAGATACTATTTACAGAATTGCTGACCAACTGAAGCTAAAGGATTTTAACATCGGCCAAGTAGAAAAAGCACATAGATTACCATGCAGAAACAAAACGAGACCAGAGACAATAATTATTCAATTTAAGACAAGATATGACAGAGATGCCTGGCTGACAGCGAAAAAACACAAGATTACAAATGATGACGTTTTTGGGAACAAGAACTATGAAAGAATTTTTATAAATGAACATCTGACACCATACTACAAGTCTCTGTTATGGAGGACAAAGCAACTCCTGAAAAAAGAATACAAATACATATGGTTCAACAATGGAAAAATCAACTTAAAGAAGGAAGAGCAAAACACGCAAGTAAAAACAATCAAAAGTGATGAAGATTTGGAAAAGATAGCAAATGAAACGAAATAAACTTGTAAGTTGACTAAACGACTGTTTAATTAGAAGATACATTTTTCAGACATGGAACAAAACGCAACGTTTGAAGAAGACGATCTATATAACAACGATGTTGCCGATAGCTTTAGTGAATTAAAGGAAAAACTTGTAATCGCTCAGAAAAACAAACAATTTAAAATTATTCAGGAAAATATCCGAAGCTGTCGACTCAACTGGGATCTGTTTGTGGGAGAATTGAGTAGAGCTGATATTTTTTGGGATATTGTTATTGCAACGGAGATCAATATCAAAGATGAAGAAGTGATAAATTATAATATACCAAATTACGAAAAGCTAAGTGTCTGTAGGAAAAAGGAAAGGGGGGGTGGAATATTGATATTTGTTCACGAAGACATAGAAATTAAAAGTAGTGAATGTATTAAAATAGACGAAACAATAATGACAAATTTCCTTTTTAATAACGAAATTTTTAACCTTTTAACTATTTACAGAAAACCTTCTTCAAGTCGAACTAAATTTATGAAAGAACTAAAACGATATATAAAAAACAAGAACATACGTGAAAATTTTATTGTAGCAGGTGATTTAAATTTTAATTTGTTAAAAGAAACTCAACATCATAATGAAAAACATGACATAGAACGTTTTGAAAACCTCATGGCTTTTTTGGGCTTCTCATTGATGATTAACACTGAAACAAGAGAAGATATCAGGATGGGAAAAGTAATCAAATCATGTCTTGACCATTTTTATATCAAGTCTAATAAATACATATCAAAAGGTTTTGTGGTTAAGATTAAAGTTGCGGATCACTTCTTCTCAATTTTACAAGTTTGCAATAATGACATTTTAGAAGAAAAACTAAACAAAAATATGGGTATACATTTAATCATTATGCAATTGTAAAACAACTGCAGAATTACGAATGGAGCACGCTAAATAAATTTGATAATCCAAACGATATGTACAATTACATAGAAAAAACCATTATTGGTGTTTATGATACTAATAAAATTGTAAATAGTTTCAAACCGGCAAAACAAACACTCAAGCAAGAATGGATGACCACCAGTCTTATGAAATTAATTAATGATAAAAATGACATGTGGACTAAAATAAGTAAACATAAAGGCGAATCGTCTTTTATGTTAATAGATTTGTATAAAAAGAAATGTGCAAATGTGAAAAAACAAATGAACATTGTAAAACAGAATTTCTACAATAACTATTTTACAAGTAATAAAAACGAACCAACAAAAATTTGGGAAAAAATTAATTATATTACTAATAAACAGATGAAAGTTACTATTGAAGAACAGATTAAAAAGGCTTTTTCAGAACCAATTAAAATGACATGTAACAATTTCGCAACTACCTTTAAAGAACAAGTTTCAAAATTAATAAAGAAAAAGAATGAAAGCATTTATAACAGGAACATTAGAGATCACTTAGCAAGCAAAATTGATAATTTTGATAAAACAATGATAATCACGGGCCCAACAATAACTGAATTGAAAAACGTTTTAACCAATATTAAAATAAAAAAATCGACTGGTTTTGATGGGATACAAATGGAACACTTAGTAAAATCCAAAGACAACACCAGTATTTTCTTACAAAAACTTATAAATCTAATTATTGACAAAGAAATTTGGCCGGAGAATTTAAAAAAAACAGATTATACGCCCAATTTATAAAAACAAAAAAATGAATGACCATAATAATTATAGACCCATATCCCTGTTGTCATCCATAAACAAATTAATAGAAAAATTCTTTGCATTAAGAATAATCAACTATGTAAATCGTTTTAATCTTTTATATAAGAATCAATTTGGCTATAAAAACAAAAAAAGCACAATTGATGCTCTGCATTATATAAATGACAAAATTACAAACGCATTGAACGAAGGTAAATATGTTGGTGCTATACAGATAGATTTACAAAAAGCCTTTGATACGATCAATATTGAGACACTTAACACAAAACTTTATAAACTAGGTATTAGAGGCAAAATGTTAAATATTATAAATAATTACATGAAAGACAGAACGTTTAGTGTCAAAATTGACAACGAGTTCAGTAACTGGACTAAGATTGAGAATGGGGTACCACAGGGTTCCATTTTGGGACCATTACTTTTTTTATTGTATGTAAATGATATCGGGAATTTAAATTTAAACACATATTTGACCTTATATGCAGATGATATCTTTATGCTTTCGATAAATTACAACTACGACACAATGATCGACATGCTACAGAAAGATTTTAACATTCTAAATGAATATCTTTTACATAACAATCTTTTCATTAGTCCAACAAAAACTTGTTCCTACAGTTTAAAACTTCTCATATGCTGAAGCATGCAGAAAAAAACATAACTTTAACATTAGGCAGTGAAACTATCAAAATTGAAAAAGTAAAGAATTCAAAATATTTAGGACTTGAAATAGATGAGCACTGGAAATTTGAAAAGCATATTGACTTAACAATCAGCAGGATTAGAAAAACATATACCTCTTCTATATAAAATAAGATTTTTGCTTTCCGATAACACTAAGAAAAATCTTTTCGAAGCTTGGATTAATTCTCAAATACAATATGCATGTAGTATATATGGATGACCGGAAACAGCTAGCCGGGGAGAGAAGTTAGACTGACCAAGAG
>JAHWFP010261211.1:6464-20156 GCA_023313725.1 Lithobius niger
CAAATTTGTGACCATGTATGTCTCCGTAACAGGTCCAGAGAACTAAAGATTGCATGAATTGTGTCAACTAATGTAGCATAAAACGCTTTTACTTTGATGTCTAAATTAAGTCACATTTTTCATTAGCAGGTGGGCAGCGTTGTACGGCTAACGTTTGATATGCAAAAAAATAAAAAAGACACAAAAAAAATATTCTGGACTTGCATCAAGGTTGTTTCGTTTTATTTTTCTCATCTAAAATACCACGTCAATCTGAAGCAACTAGTCTCGCACAAAACGCATTCCACGTAAGTTTTTGTCAAATGTCGCTTCCGTTCGGCATTTTGGCAATAGTCCACGTTTTACCCCTTACCTACCTAAATTGGGAGCCCGCGACGACAAAATTATGAAACATATGTCAAGCAACGACTGCCATTCTTCTTTTGGATATGAAATTTATTGGAAATCTTTATTTAACTCTTTTGCTTGGATACAAATAACTGTTGGGAGTCAAGGCCCGACCCAAATGCACTGCTTCCGTGTTGTTCAGCAAATGTCAGAAGAACCAAACCTGTACTGGCAACACTGGACGACGATATTTCACAATTTTTTTTAAAGCTTAAAGAGGACTCACTTCCTTCCCTAGTAATAGGAGCAAATTAATACTTAAAACATAATTTCTGTTTGTAATATTTCTAAGGCCCCCCCTCCTTCACCCAACAAAACTTTGTCCCACTATCTGCAACACATTTCACTACTGGTAATCTTTGTTGTACATACACAGGGAAATGGTCAAAGTACCGTTTTTCCAAAAACAACAATGCACATAGTCCAAAAAGATTCCTACACTTTTACTGAATAACTTTCCAGTGTCATGCTTTATTTAACCAATTGATTTGGCTTCTCCATCAATAGGAAGACCTCCTAGTCAATGGCGTTACAAAATTGGTCAAAAAAAGACAAAATCTGGGCAGTGTTTGTCCACACCAGCCTTCCACTGTCAATGACATACCGTCATATATTGCGTTCAATGAAGAAGTCCCCTAGTGCCAAAAGCACTATCTGCTTACTGCCAGGATAAATTCACATTCAAACTAAGTGCAATGGAAGCATTTTCGAACGCAATCTGTTTTATATTATCTTTAGGTTAGGCTATGTAGATCTTCTGTCCCAACTCTGATTTTATTCTGAATACCTCAATTATCCGAACACCTCGATTATCAAAACCCAGATTATCTGAACCCTTATTTTGGTAAAAATTTCACAAATGTAACAGTTTCAAGCAAGAATTTTATCTCCGTTTCTGGAAGCAATCTGGTTTTATATATAATTCAAAGTCATCTCAATAATATAAGATATAGAATTATAATAGTAATTCAAAACCTTCGCAAAACCCTCTCGCTTGTAAAAGCAGTTTCCCAATGCAATATTCACTTAAAAAAAAAAACACTCATTTTTTTGTTTTGCATATTAAATTCCATTATCCGAATATCCCTCAGCCTTATGGCCAAACCGGCCAAACACCAAATATTTGAATTTTTGGTCATCAGGAGGCTTTCACCAGTCTTCACTAAAACTCATTTTTCACAGGTCTACCAATTATACCTCCATCCTGTCTTACACACGTAACAAGAAGTGAGGTAAAGACTTATTTTTATCGCCTTGATTTATTTGTCTCTGACTCACATCATCACCTGCAAACAAGGCAAGCTGACGACATTAAGTTCCACTCTTTTTTCACTTTTTTTTCTCTGTGGCGTCAACATCGGCAAGAAAGAAATGAAAAAGAAGTATGTGGCATTAGCAGAGGCTAAGCAGGGAAGGAGAAACAGACGTTAAGTTCCATTAGTAGCTATCACCTCTTGAGACAGTGAGCTTAGAATTCAGAGTAGTGAAGCTGAAAATATAGGTGCTCATGAACCGTTTTTAATGTGTTGTAACGAAGTGATTTTTTTTTAGGGATGTAGGTCTGCAGTGGCTCATGAGGAGTGGAGGAGCACTAAGACCTTGACATACTGTTTCAAGGTCATCATGTTGCCACTTCTAAATTACACATCACAGAAATGGCTGTGTAAACTTTGAGATGTAGAGAACCCTAACCAACATTTCAAATTTCGAAATTAACACCTACCACATAATGAAGAACAAGAACACAATGAAGGTTCCTCAATTTTCGGAGAACGTTAGCCATTCTCCTTCATCAGAAGTCCAAAAAATGCACACATACACACAAACATTACATAGTTGAGCCTCTCATATTTAAATATCGCGCTATGGATGTGTCACGGACAGTTGAAGGCTGCTATGGACAAACGTTGGCCAAATTTCTGCAGTTTCGTCAATATTTGACCGATATAGACATTTCAATACACCATTTTAATTGTCACGAGGAAACCTTTCCATTGGTGGAATGGCCAGATGAGCAGGGTAAAGCACTGAAAAGTTATTCAATAAACACCACTAAACTGTGGGAAAAAAAACAAGATTAGCTGCAGACAATTTTTTTTTCAACTTATGTTGCAGACAACGGCAGAAAGTTCTGCTTCTAGGAGTACTGATACCATATAAAACGCCAACTTTTTAATGTTACGTATCGGCAACCTAACATAAAACTTGCCTTTTTTCCCAAATATCAATCACTCCCACAGAACATTTTTATTAAAATTTGAATTTATATAAATCAAGAAATTAAAAACATTATTATCCTAGAAGTATTACCCAGAAGGTTAACTTCAAATAAATCGTACACAATTAAACCTTGGTGGATTGTGTGAATTTAACCCAGCACCACCCTATTTCTATTAAATGAGGAATATAGAAAGTCGTAAAAAACAAAGCAAACCATCCTGGCTGAGGTGTGATGTAAGCTTTATAAAACCACCATCTGGTAGTTTGTATGTTTCAGAATTAAGTTAGGATGACGGAAGCGAGACAGACTCGACATGGTGGCTGGTATCCATCCTTTACCAGCACAGTAGGCTATTGACCCCTACGTAAACTCCAATCACAGCCAAGAGTTGGCGCTACGACACCAGTTATTACAGTGGACCAAAATACCAAAAATTCAACAGAAGGCAAACGCAAACTGCAGGCAAACTACAAATTGTTGTCAAAAAAAAAAAAAAGAGCATTGTCGTAATCTTCAAAACGCCCGCTTTCTGTTGCTAGACTTATTTTGTCGTGCAGAAGTCATGGTGAGGGGTTAATAATGGAACCTTAAGTTCAATTATCACCCCAACAAAATTTAATAATAGGATAATAAATATCTCAGTGAATTTGCGGAGAGTAAAATTTCTTATTTAGATTCAAAAGAGTATTTATACCAGAGAAACCTTCACACAAGCAATATCCGAAATAACATGGTACTAAACTCAGACATCAGGTTAAAAACACCGGGTAACACTCAACCCGATCAAAGCCACGATTCAATCTAGTGTCCTCTTGGCTTGGAGATTATTGCTACCGCTCAGCTGTGATTATTCCCAGTACAGTATTTGTTTTTGGTCAATGGCAGTTATAGTGTGATGTGTTTGTAGTTGTGAAAAATTATTGGGCCTACATCCAACTCACTACGAGCTGTGATACAAACATACAACTAATTGTAATACACTCTCACCGATTCTCACCTTGGTCCACTGTTGTTTAACGACGGAGGCGGCAGACCTTGAGGTAAAGTGGGGTTGTAAGAAGAGTTTGGCACATGATTATTATTACTGCTGTAGTTGCTAGTGTTTGCACTGGTGTTACAGGATATCCACACTCCGTCCAAGTTTCGTTGGGGTTGGGGGTGATGGTGGTTAAAGTTGGCACCACTACCACTGCTGCTACTACCACCACCGCTTGCAACGTCGTCCGGGCCGCAACGTCCGTTTACCAAGGAGCACTCGGCGCGACTGATGCCGCTTCCCAGCCGGCCCTGTCCTCCTCCCACACTCTCACCAGCCATAAGGTGGTGGCGCCACCGGCATTGACGCACGTACAGAAAGCCTCCCAACGGCGGCGTGCGTCAGTGAGTCAAGCGCACCAAAGATAGACCTGGAAGTATAAGGACAAGAATTTGGAAAGTTGGCAAAAGACTCCGTAAAGAAAAGAGAGGAAACTTACTTATATTTAGCCAGTAAGGCAGGGTGAGGAAGCAGTGCCCGACCTCCAACCGCCAATCCTCAAAATAAAAACACGCTAAATTGGGAACTTCCCTGCCGTACATGGAAGGAGAACCTTGGAGAACTGTTAAGGAAAGAGACTGCTCTCCCTCCGCCACAAACGCTATTTTTGCCCCTCCTTTTTATTAACAAGCTTTTCACGCCTTTCTTTTGTTGGCACCCGTTCCCTTAGAAGCACCTCGTTCTTGTCGGCGGCAGCTGCAACATGTGTGAAGGCCACCGAGTTCTAGCCGCAACAAAACACACAAGTCAGACATCTAATTACTCCTGACTTGAAGCAAAGTTCAGAGATCTGGTCTCAAAGCTCAGCTTCATTTCTGTTTGTTTTTGTTTTTTTGCTGCATAAACTTTTTACTAATGGTACAGTAAAATGCCAGGGGGAAGTAAACACCTGCTGTCTCTTTGGCCCTACTTCACATTCCTATACACAAATTGAACAACTGAGAGGCATACAACATTTTATGCAATTTAAACAAGGATTTGCATATTTTAACATTTCATTTGGTTCTAAACACAGATAGCCTAACATTTTACTTTGCAGGGGTACCGACTTTTACACATTTTTTCACTTAAATTTACTTTTTCACATTTTTTGCGACATTTCATTTTTTCAGATTTTATGCGTGTACCCGTTTCATTTTTGCTCATTTTTCGCGTATAACTTTTAAAGTACTATTTACGCCCAACCCCCCAAAAAAATCCATACCATTGCCTGAGGGAGAATGATAGTAAACACAGTCGAAAATTTTCCAGTTTTCAGCAATGAAACGTGGACTTTTTAGTTGGGCATCAAGTTGTACTTTTTCTCATGAACAACCAAAGGAAAACCCCCTTATCAGTTTTTGCCACGCAACAACTTTTTAATTTTTTGCTTTAGTATTTCTTCCTTTTTCACCTGAGATTTATCACACTGTTACAATTTTTTAGACAGAAACTTTTCTGCTCTACCTTGCTAGCCACTGCACTTCTCAATACGAAGGTTGGAGAAAAATATTAACCAATTAAAAACAGCGACCCACTAATATTCGTGTAGCTACCACCGAAACGAGCAGTGCAACACTCAGAACTACTCAAAATAAAACTAGTCTTTTCCAGTCATATGGCTTTCAGTTTTAAAATCGCGAATCATTCGGGCAAAATTAACACAGTTACACCTAAATTCCAGGCCCAAAATTTGGGTAGGTTATTTGAATATTTTTACCTAAAGTTAGTGCACTTTGCTTTATTTCAAACCATCACTTGTATTTTTCATATTTTATCACATTTTTCTTTAACTTTCACAAATTTTCACATTATTCACACTGGCAGCTTTGGTTTTCACAGAATTTTGCTTAAAAAAAAACACGTAAGTACAAACCAATGAGCAATCAGTTCAGCACTACACTGGGTTAAGAATTTTCGGTAGAGATACTAAATTAATTTGAACTGTTCTGTAGCAATTGTTGGGTCACGAATTTTCAGTGGCAATTTTTTACTAGTCTATCTGCCTTCATCATGCATGAAGGATAAGCACCAGTCTCTACACTCATGCTAAGAGATAAGATACGATAATTCGAAGGCACCCCCCCCCCCCCAAACAAACACGGATCAAACTGTCAAGCAGGTTTGATCAGTGTTTGCGTGGGGGGTGTAGGGGTACCATTGAGTCTCTGCTCGTAGCTTGAGTATACAGACTGGCACTTATCCTTCGTGCGTGATGAAGGTAGAAAACCAGTAAATAACTGGCTATTGACAATTCGTAACCCAACAATTGGTACAGAACAGTTAAAATTAATTTCGTATCCCTACCGAAAATTCGTAACCCAACATAGTGTTGAACTGACTGTTTTTTGATTTGTGCTTAAGTATACATTTTAAGCAATTCCATTTGGTTTTTCTGCCAACTAAATAGTCTCACTGCTCAGACCACAGAACAAAATTTAAGTTTTACATGAATATACAAATTTTAATTTGCTCTTTTGCCAAGAGAGCCTAACAAAATTGTCGCACCACAACACTGAAATCAGGGGTCGAAATATTCAGATGCACAGGGGCAAATTGGACTCCAAAATCGCGCTTTGCACTCCAGAAGCAACTCTTGGGAGTGCAAACTTGCACACCAAAGTTGAATTTTCCATAACTTTTGAACCGCACAAGCTAGACTTGCGGTTTGCTGCATTTTAAACAGCTCGGAATTAGATTTCCTGTGGCACCATTCCTTTCAAATTAATTAAACTCGAAGTTTTTATTACTTTTGATTAAACTATGTGTATAGGTATTTCAGTTGAACAGCGAAATTTAAAAGTCAGTTTTAAGCAAAAATGCAGGAAAACAGTACATATTATTGAGATGCTGAATGTTAAAATTTTCGATGGCTTTAAAATAGGAGACCACATTGTAGGTTTACAGTTTGGTTTTGCACTCCAAAGACTATTTTTGCACCCCAGCAACAGATTTGGGGTGCAAATTTGCACCCGGCTCAAAATTTGGAAATTCAACCCCTGTGAAATTAAAACCAGGGTCGATTGATAAAAGCATTTTTTTAGACTTTTTTTTTTTTTTTTGCAGAAGTAATACAGCCTAGTCCACACACTTTTATTTTTCAAGGCATCCCCAAACGCGTTTGAAAGTTCCGTTTCTGTTTTTGTACAGTAGCATCGTACTTTCCTAACTAACAGATGCTAAAACCAAAATAATTTGACTGCCGATTAGCGGTTCATCCTCCAACTAATGGCACCATCGCAATATAGGCCTAATAGAGCTTAAAAAAAAAAAAGGGTTTGGGTCGGAGGGGAAAAAAATCAGTCGTGTCGGGTTACAAAAACCACACTTTCTTTTTTTTAAGGCTTTACTGAAAATCTCACGAGTGAACGTTTAAAAAAAAAAACAAATTACACTTACAGCTTAGGGATACCTTACACCCAGTGTACGCTTAGTTGGGCTTAAAAGTTCTTAATTATGAGCATTGAGTACAAGAAGAAGGGAAATATAAGACTTAAAGACAAGCTAGTGGAAGACGTCCCCAACCCAAATATATTAAAACGTTTTTGTTCCCCTACAAGTTCTAACACATATATATATGTGAAAAGAATTATATATAATATATAATGAAAAGAATTGTTCAAATATAGATAATATATATACATAATGTGCATATATATATATATACAGTATGTATATATATTATCTATATTTGAACAATTCTTTTCATTGTTGGATCTCGGATTTATATGATGAAGACATACTGCTGCAACAATGAAACCATTGTCTTACCACTTAAGAACGGCTACTAGGCATCTTACTTACATAAGAAATAAATTGAAGGCGTGGGCTTTCTTTCTTACTTAAGAAAACCAAGGTCTTTGGTTCTTACCTAAGTAGCAAAAATACCATAGCTATCCATGTTTACATATCCCAAATCGTTTCTAAAGTATTATTTCACCCTTTAAATTAACAAATATTAATTTTTAAAATAAGAAGTAAGAATTCTAAGTAAAGGATTCTTACTTACGTAAGTAAGAAAACGATGGCCTTTGGTTCTAATGGCCTTATTTATAGATCTTCTTTTTATCAAACATAATCTTTCCTTCGGATCTTTCTTCAGCTGCAATAAATGTATTGGAAACATTGATACGTCAGCATTGATAGCAGTAGTAGACTGTAAGTAAATCTACTACTACTATCAATGTTTCCAATACATTTTTTGCAGCTAAAGAAAGACCCAAAGGAAAGATTTAAATTTAATTAAAAGAAACATAAGGCATTTATTGCAGTTTTAAGAATGGCATTGGGGCAAAGATCATTCCTGCTAATACAATCACAACAATGGTTCGGCTACTAACAATGCAAATCGTTGTTGTAGTAATATGTTCAACGATGGTTCAGCAACAATGCACTAACACAAACAATGTGGGTTAGTTAGGATTTACAACTGTATCCTTACATGTCGTCAAGTGAACAAGCTCGAGAACAGGCCTACAGAACTGTGGGACTCATTTTTTTTTATGAAGATATATACAAGCGTTTTTTTTTTTTTTTTACAAGTTTCTTTTCTTTTACCTTTAAACATTTGCTACTAATTGATAAATCTTCTCTTAAAACATATTAATAGCTCCATCACGGCCAAAATAACCACAAATACCGCATTGCTGTAAATGCCTGCTGAATAATAGGGTTGTCTGGTTCGAACTGGTGCACAATAGATTGGCCCTCGCCAACAAATGCTTGATTACCAGGGTTTGCCATCAAATGCCAATCCGAAAGAGGCCTAACACGAAATGGTACACACTTTATAATGCTGGGGAGCTACATTTTTCGAAAGGCAAAAGATGTCCGTTGTGCAAACTGTGCTTTTACCTCAGTTTCTTCATTTTATCACGGGAAACCTGGTCAACTACTGTGTCAACCCTTAATAAATATAGCTACACTTCTTCAATATCGTATGCCTAAATTTCTGAAATTCGACTGAGTATTCGGTCAACTATTTGGCCGAACAATTTGGTATTCGGTCAAATACGTCAGTTGTTCGGTGACGAATATTCGGGATTAGCTAATGAATATTCAGTATTCGGTACTTTTTAACTATTCGGTTGTATATTTGGTATTCGTTATTCAGCAGGTTTACTATAAGGTGGTATTATACTAAAAACCGATATTCCGGTCGAAAATCGGTTTAGGTAGTACGTTCCGGTCAGCTAACGTTGTGTGACAACAATACTCACAGTTTTAACGCAGCACCAAACGTCCAAATTTCACACTATAAACTCCTACGAACAGTTTGATCAGGAGTTGTTCGAGGGGTTGGAATTTGAATAAACTGGTGTTTCGTGAGTGCGAGCCTCTGTACTGCCGATACTGCAATAACAATTGCCGAAAAATTAGTGGGAAATTTTAGGTGAAATTTGGACTTTTGGTGCTGTGTCAAAACCTTGAGTATTGCCGTCATGAGTTTTCACCAAAGTAAACAAACTGATTTGTCGGTTTTCCTAGTGATGAGGTTGTATGTTCGGTACATATTCAGTAAATTTCATTTTCAGTGCATCCCTAGAAAACAGTTGGCTTGATCTTCACCTGAGAAATTTGGTTAGAAGCACCATTTTGTCAATGACAATGATTCAGAATTCTCACATGATTTTAACTGACTGTTTCAAGGCATTCAGCTTTAAACAAAAACATCAGTTTTTACGTGTATTTTTTACTTTTGTACAGACCGAGTTTAAACTAGCTGCGAGAGGGAAGGCAGTTCCTTACGCACGTGCCAACAACTTGCGTCCATCCCCACAAATGATAACATCACTCACTACTTGTTTACGACTTGGCTGCCATGCGTAATCCCAGTGCCAACTAAGTATTGGGCGGTAAACCAATTCCCACGGTATACCGCGGTACTAAAAATTCAATGGTAGCAAAATACCAGCACTGTTTTAATAAGAAAAACGGTGCTAAAATTATAACAAAAGTTCATTTAATCCTTGTATTGTGGGGCTCAAAGCAGTGCAACAATCACTTAAAGATCAACAATGGCAACATTGGAATTCTAAACAATGCCGAAAAGTGGAGCCAAATGTGTGGTGAAACATGCTTAAAAAGCAGAGGGGAATAAATCAGTAAACATTTTCCCTTAAAACTATATGAACCAAAAAACCATTACTGGCAATGCTATGAAATTCACTCATCGTAAAATGGATTTAAAACTTTTTAAAACGCACACTTTCAAAACTGGAGACACTCAACTACCTGTGAATTTTCTATAACTGAGCAGTTATCTTCATCAGACACAATAAGGGTGGTTTTTGTGAACTCTGGCAACATCTTTTTTGTTTACGTTGTCTGCTTTCAAGTTCGAAGACGCACGCGAGCGTGGGCTCCGGTATTAACTGGGCCGATCTTCCACTCCTTTAGTAACAAGGCGTCGAGTTCACAGTTTACTAGGTGCAACACGTTAGGTTTGGCTGGGCCTTGAAGATTCATAGGAGGACCTTGTGTGCCGAATAATAAAGGAGTGGAAGATCGGCCCAGTAAATACCGGCGACCTCGCGCGTGTCTTCAAACTTGAAAGCAGACGAAGAAAACAAAAAAGATGTAGCCAGAATTCACAAAAACCACCCTTATTATGCCTTATGAAAATAACTGCTCAGATATCGAAAATTCGCACATACGTGTCTCCAGTTTTGAAAGTGTGCGTTTTAAAAAGTTTTAAATCCTTTTAATATCAACAAACACATTTTTCAATAAAATTTGCTGCTATTAGGGTGTTACCCAAGGAAATTAATTTACCAGATACCCTCTCACTCACAAGTACCGGAGTACTGGCACGGTTTGAAAAATTTCTGGTACCGCCCAACACTAGTGCCAACATCATTGTGTGTTGGAGTTGGTTGATTTAGAGTCGGTTTTTGGCTGATAACTGTTGTAAATAATGACATAGTACGATTGAATTAAAGGCGACCTTCAACTTTCTTTGTTTGAGCAATAATGCAGTCTACATACTAATTTCCCCGGCCATGTGGGCTTGTAAATTTTCTAAATCACCTCCCCTCCAAAATGTCACTGGCACTGTTCAGAGGGTCAGTGCCAATTTCGCACCATGCACAAAAGGATTTGTTGACTGTTTCTAAGGAAATGTTTTTGTTAACAGTGGTGCATTACACTGCTAAGGCTGCGCCAATAGAGGATTGCATCGGTTTGCGATATTTATGGGGGCCTATCAGTAACGGATCGGAATCGACAACTTTCGCTCGAATATCGATAGGCTAACTCGGAAACAGTTCGAGATTACGAGACGCAGTTTGCAGCGTCTTGTTGCGAAAATTACTGAGTATCTTTCTAGCTATCCTTTCCCCCGTTGGTTACTATTTTAAAATTGTCTGTTTTACGGATTATTGAACTATTGAAGAAACCCGCGCACCATAGAAAAAAATTGGGGATTAAATTTTGGGTATCAGTGTCAGTATCAGCAAAAGTTTTAAAACTGTATCGGTATCAGTATTGGATCAGTAAATTGGTATAAGTGCAGCCTATAATTATTATGTAAGTAATAAGGCTGCACTGATACCGATCCCAGTTTTTAAAATTTTGCTGATCAATACCGATACAAATATCCAAATTAAATCCCCAATTTTTTAGCCATGGTGCAGTTTTCTAAAAAATCCAATAGGGTACCAGTAAAGTTTGAATAGTGATCAACAGTTACAGGACAGCTAGGAAGATACTCGGTGATTTCCTGAGCAAAATGCCGTAAACCGCATGTTGTAATTTCGTAACTGTTCCTGAATTACGATATTTCAGCAAAAGTAGTCGGAATTCACGGGGTGCTTTAATTGACCCTGACCACTGACCTACATCCATTCATTGCGTTGCAGTTGGTTTGAGGCTGGTCTTTCGCGTGTCGTGATGTAAACTCCTGTGAGTGCTTTTCTGAAGAAGGTGATCGTTAATCATCGAAGATTTTAATGAAATAACTGATCATCGTTATTCTGCTGTGTGGTAAGGTGTGTTTTCCTTTTTGTTATGTGTTCCATATTGGCTAGGCTAGCACTAACAGCTACAATGAGACAGTCGGCTAGCCTAGTCATTAAGCCACCCTGACCCCCACAAAAAGTTGTCAATCGAGCAGATGCGTAATGCCACATTCGCGTAGGGTTCATTTGGAGCCAGTCGTGTATTTAGCAGCAAGGGGCACCAGCTATAAACAAGAGGTAAAAATATCTGCACGACCGTGATACCGGCCTTACATTAAGTCACACTCAACCCTTCCCAATGTTGGTCGCCAGTCGCCATTTAGCAAGTGGAAATGAACAGTTGGCGACTTGGAATTTAGCATTACTCGCCAAATTGGCGACTAGCTACAGAGCATGCCACAAAAAAAGTGGTATCTCTGGAACCATTTAAGTTAGAGACGAACGGTTTGCGGCGTTATGCTCAGATTTATAAGGGCTGTATAACTGGATTTTCTGCAATAATACTGGAGTTTAAGAAAATTGTTCAATTTTGCTAATGCATAACTTAGAGAAACTTTTCATCATACAAAACGTATTTGGTATGTGGCGAGTAAAAATTGTGAAATGGCGAGTGCTTTGTAAGGTCTAGTGGCCAAGTGGCGACTGCTACTGGATTGACATTCGGAAGGGTTGGTCACACTATGAAATTGCATCTTCCCAGTGTTATCATGTTCCGCAGCTTCCCGTGACGCAGTTTTGTAATCTACACATTTTTCAGCAGGGTTAATTTTTCCGGTGTTGGAATTTTTTAAGGTAACAAGCCCTTTGAAGTGACAATTTTTAATTTTTTTTAAGCATGACAAAGCATTAAAATGACTAAATTCATTAAAAAACCTTTCTATAACCCCCCCCATTACTATATCCACAGTAACATTTTTTTAAATGCTTGTAAAAATAAGCACCATACATGGCAATTAAAACTGATTTTTAAAATTACATTGTAATCTTGTATCCTGCAGCAGGGCCACACAGTTTCAAAAAAATTTGCCTATTTGGCCCCCCCCCCCCTCCTCTATGCCCAGTCATCGCGAAAAACGGGTTGTGTCGCCTCCTACCTAATTCCTTCCTCCATGGAATTTGTCCTAAAATTACCGGGGAGTTGCAGTTTTTTCTTATGCATTTGCAAGCCATGTTCATTTGCAAACAGAAAAATGTAAGTTAAATGGGTTCTTTTTTTTTTACAAATTACTTCAGAATGGGAGGAGCTAGTGACTTGTGGTTTGCACCATTGAAAAGCTGGCAAAAAGAGGGTTTAAAAATGGTGTATTTCAACCAAAATCGGTAAATATTTAGCGAAATTATAGTCGTTTCCACATATATCGAAAAAAGTGCGGCTTGCGGTAAAAAAAATTGATAGCCGTTATTTTCTGCGACCGCCCGGAATTTTCTCACACGGGGTGCATGTTAAATGTAAAAATACAAAACCTTTCTATAACAATGTCCAAGGGTCCTTGAAAATAAAATGTTTTATCAGGTTTATCGTTTTAACCCAGTACTTTCAACAAGTTTATGTTCCAAGAAGTATTGTTATAATGAGGTTTAACCGTAGTTTCCAAGAATTGACATAGACCAATGAAATTGGGTATTTGGGGACAGGTCCAACCTTCACGAATGTGAATTGTGTGGCACTTGCCATTTGACCGGTAGACATTAAAATACACTCGCCATTGTCCATTACCTCCTCACCACAATTTTAGCAGTTGTGTCACTACTTAATGAAAAATATTGTTTGCATTAATCTAACTCTCCAATCAACTAACATGGCTAGCGACATTGTTGCTCACTTGGTTGGAGAGCCCTTGTAATTCTGCATGCAACGCCTCAAACCGCTTGTTTCTAGCTAATACGGTTCCTGGGTTGTGACAATTTAAGCATCAGGGCATGTTAATCAATAGCCATTTTGGCGAGTAGCTCCAAAAACCAAGTTGCCAATTGCTGAATTTTCCTCTCTGTTTGCCGAGTGGCGACCGACATTGATGAAGGTTGGACAGGTCATGACTATTTCACTGTATTAAAAATTGTAACACCAACAATCAAACTGTTTGGCTTCCCTTCCACAGCATGGCCATTTC
>JAHWFP010261212.1:0-12857 GCA_023313725.1 Lithobius niger
AAATAAGTGACGAAAGAGGAAAGAAAAATGTTGGGAGGGGAGGGGGGTGGGCCAAATGATCGGCTGATGGACTGACCATGATGAGCGCGGAGATGGGGACGATGAAGGAAAGAACCATGCCCCGTTCAATGGATAGCCAGCAACTGCAAAAAAACACAAAAAAGAGTTTTTAAGTTACAATATTTGTTCTTGTTGCATGACCATGAGTGTACGGATTGGGAGGAAGAGTTATGGTACCTCGTAGTTTGCGCCTCTCATTAGGGGCCAGCCCGGTAGTGTATTTTGATCCTGCTGGATGGCGCCACCATCTTTTTTGTATGCAAAGTAATGGAGGCCATATGTAGATGACGTCACGCAAATTTTGCCATTTTTGGCTTCCTTCCCCCGTCACACTTTGTCATAAACTTTGCAACCCCCTCCCACAAGAAAATTCTGTTATAAACATCGAACCCTCTGCGCTTCGTTACGTAGGGGCTTGTCGTTCGTCAATTTCGCGCTGCATGGATACAGTCCATGCATATATGTATAATCAAGAATTTATAGGGTGGGGGGGGGGGGAGAATTTGTAACTCTAAAAAGTCCCTATTGAAACGTGTTACATTCATTCCTATTAGTTCCGTACGAATTTTCAGAGGGCGCCATGCGTTCCATCTGGTAATTTTTGCTCATTTTGCAGCCCAAATTTAAAGTAAACTAAATTACAACTAAGTTAAACTGTATAATAATTAAATACAAGGTAATTTCGTTTAAATTAGTTTAATTTTAGGCAGAAAACTGAGTAGAAATTCCCACATAAAATTCATGGCGCCCTCTATAAACTTAGACGGAACTAATAGGAATGAATCTGAGACGTTTCAGAAGGGGTCTCAGTCACAAATTCTCCTCCTCAATTCTAGAAATTCGTAATATAATAAAAGGGGTGAAACCAGCCAGAAATCATATCATAAAACAATATGTTTTTTTTTTTGATATTATAATCACTGGAACTCGCGCTGAACGTCTTCATTGTTAACTTATCTCACGTTTGAAGTCATTGTTTGTACCACTACGTTGTCCAAAGCTATCTGAGAAGCTTTTCAGTCTTTGCTGTCCCAGTCTAACTTCCAGTAATGGCTGCGGCTTTTACTTCTATGCTAAACATTTCTCAAAGAATGAAAGGGTTTTAACGAGCGTTAACCGCTCTGAACAACGACTATATCCAGCAGCGCGCACGCGCGACAGACGACAACCCCCTGTGCTTCGTTATCAAGGAGGAGGGTAACAATTTGGGAAAATTCGGTGATTTTTTTCGTGAAATGTATGAATTAGTCCGAATTTATCCTAATTTCTGCTGACTTATTTTACTCTTTATTCCGTCGTTTTGATATTTATTCCAATTTACAGTATGCGTTCGAGTGACCTCTAATCCGTTTTTATTCGTGTACCTTCACAGCTGTAAGTATGGGGATACGTGGTATGTTTTTTTCCTAAACGGTTTTTTGTTCAGTTAATTTGTGGGCTTTTTTCGCTTTCATTTTATTGTAATTGGTACGGTCTGGTCTATCATGTTAACAGTATGTCCACTGTCCACCCAATTTTGTTTGTGGAAAAAAAACGGAACATTAGAAATGCTTTTTTATGTTCAGGTGTGCGTATTATTGTACTATACTGAAATTCACTGCCCCCCCCCCCCAGTTTCCTCTTTTGTCCGCAGGCGCAAAATGTCGTGTTTGGAACTGGTGGCGCCCTTCAGTTTTGGAGTTTTTAAAACCTTATAAATCCTTAAATTTCCTTTTTTATACTACCTAGGAGCTTAAAAAAATGTTTAACCAAAGAGCAAACTACTTAGCCAAGAATTCAGCCTTCGAGACACCATTCAAAACTGTCCTTCAGAACCTCTAATTTGAGAAAGAAAAAACGGCAGCTGCCCCAACGGAGACTCGAAGTAAGCCCGGTAGCGCTGTTGGTGGAGAACTGTCCCGGGTTCGAGCAGTCCGTCCATGTTCCCAGGCTAGTATGTAATGCCATTTCGTTTAACTCCTTTCACTTTGCTCTCTGTTTATTAGACAAGAGTGCTTCCCAGGAATCAGAAATGGCTCTATACTAAAAATGCGTTGACGGAGCTCACAGAGCTTCCCCAGACTCCTAAGCTGTTAGTTACGACCCTTTATCCCCCCCCCTCCAAGGGGCGTCGTGCACCCACAAAATAGGGGAGGGGACAACCTTTTGCAGCTAGGGAGTCTGGGGGAGCGCTGTAAGCTTCCCCAGTGGGGTCCAGCTCACGCCTTTTCAGCAATTTTAATGAGTTTGAGA
Organism: Lithobius niger; assembly: GCA_023313725.1. Taxonomy (NCBI): domain Eukaryota; kingdom Metazoa; phylum Arthropoda; class Chilopoda; order Lithobiomorpha; family Lithobiidae; genus Lithobius; species Lithobius niger. The sequence goes on from JAHWFP010261212.1 coordinate 2,293, forward strand.
TAGCTGGAAGAGCCAAATTGACACTTTTTAAAACTGCAGTAATAGCGCTAGACAGCCAGGCGGCCGCACACAAGCCAAAAACGTCTTTCTTTTAGGGAAATTGGGATGAGGCTGGGGGGGAAACATGCCCATCCGTACCCTAATGGCACGACGCCCCCACCCCCCCCCCAACACCTAAAGTTCAGTGTTCTTCTGGGAGGGGCACTCGGGATGGGCAAGCGCAACTTTGTCTAGGTGCGAATAAATCCTCATCAATCAGTTCATCGTTAAGTTAAGCGCCACTACAATAAACACCAAACCTTGACTTAAACGTAATAATCGAATTGGCCCCTTGAACCAGCAAAAATAGTAAGTTAATAGCACGTTAGATTGCTAGTAAGATAGATGTAAGAGAAAGACTCCGACAGCCCTGCACCAACTGTTCGACACATCGATCCACACACGCACAAGTTTGGCGCATGATTTATGGGACGCTTCGCTTATCTTTCTCTGTCAAACACGGAGTGAATCTGATTGGCAGATCATTTGGACATCTTCCCCTCCCTTTCCTCCTTCTCCCGCCCCCCCCTCCCCCCAATTCCTCTCCGACACAAACCCTCGGCTGTTGGGAAGGAAACTGTCACATCCGGTCCAAATTATTCCGGGAAGTGCTAGTTTGTAGGGACAGTTGTCAGGGAAATTGGACAGTGCAGTTGCCAACTCCACCTCTCTCTTTGCTAGAAGCTATAAGTTAGTTTAAAATTTAAAGAGTAGCGGATTTTAGTGCCAAATTGTAACGAAGCAGTTAACAATAAGAGTCTACGAGACAACAGGAAAATACTTTCCTCAGCAGAAAATCTTTATTTAAAGAAAAAAAAAAACTAGCGCGTACAGAACGGGACGAAACTATGCATTAATAAAATCCTTAAAATCAGTGAAACAAGAAAACAACCATACAAGGTTTGCTCCAACACACATTTTTAGCGACGCGTGGTACCCGATGTTTGGCTCCGGTATTGTTGTACTTTGGGTTAGGAAAACGTCATTAGGTTTTCCTAATTAGGTTTTTATACTTCTCTATAATTTTAAAATTTTTTATATTAATGCCACCTTGACTATTGCTTTCGTCGCTTATTTTTTAGACCTGTCAATACTAACTATTAAAATAATAAATAATATAATATATAATACGAATTTGTTGCAGGAGCAACAGGACACGCAAGGACAGAAAGTCCTAAAAAAAATTGTTAAAAATGTATCGGGAGTAGGGTAACACCGGACGGACGCTCTACAGCACGATGGAAAGAATAGTTACAAGACCGTAAGGCATGTAGTATATAGGAGCTAGCTCAATGCACTTTAATGTACCCTTAGTTTGACTGCTGGGCATTATTACACAACTACAGGAGTATTAAACACAATTGGTCTCGTGATCCAAATCATGGTCGTTTGGCCGCCATATTGGACGCCATATTTGGGAACTATGTCCAATGATATCTCCCTTACTGGTTGTCCGATTTTAACTTTCTTGTAGCCCATTTTAATCGCCGTTAAATGCCCTACAACTTTTGCGGTATGACTTGTTTTGATAATCCTATCACTTTTTTTTTAGAAAAAGCATGATTTTAATGAGTATTACGTGAAAAACGCTGTTTCTTGAGTAAATTCCTTATTAAAAGTGCAAGAAAATTGCAATTAGAAACAGATCTATTCGGGAAAATGGTTGTTGATTAAATAAACTAGCTTAGCCAACCATGTTCCGTAATTAAGACATAGTTTTCCAATAGTATCAGAAGGTAATTTATATGGGTATTTGCACTTAACCTTAACTGTTCCAAATCTGTTAAAGAAGCAGGTGACAGGATGCTAGCCCATATTCTTCATATACTAATTACTTCAAACGTGAGTGAAGCTGTGATGTGTTCTAATGACAGTTACGTCTTTGTTAATGCACTGTATCATGACCATGATAAGTGGAAAACTATGAAATTTGGATTACGGTGACAGAGAAAAGGAGGGTTCTTTAACTCCGCAAATGCAAAGGAGCATCCCTGCAGTTATTGCCAGAAATTCTTTAGAGAAGATGTATGGGTTTATATGGTTGAAAATTATGTGCTGTGACTTTTAAATAAAAAAAAAACTGGACTTGGAACAGTAAGGTTAAGTGCAAATTCCACCATAAATAACAGCGTGATACCATTGGAAAACTGTCTTTATTAAGGAACATGGTTGGCTAAGCTAGTTTGGTTAACCAACTACCATTTTCCCGTACAAATCAGTTTCTAATAGCAACTTTCTTGCACTTTTATAAGTTAAAATCGGTTAAGTCAAGTTGGGTTTGAGCGAATGAACACGAGTCGAGGAAATGTTATTGTGTCAAAACAAGCGGCTACAGCGACTGCCTAGTCGCACCGGTCTTCTGTACAGTTCCTCCACTTCCATTGTTGAGGCGCACACCTCTATCATGCACTACAACTGCTTTAATTTAGTTACGTCGAAGCAGTCTATTAAACAATGGACGTTGTAAACAATGGACGCGTCGAAGCAGTCTATTAAACAATGGACGTTGTAAACAATGGTCGTCAATATCTGGTACTGTTGCGAAATTGAAAAAAGCGACGGACGGACGGACGGACGGACAAAGTCGTTGCAATAGTCTTCTCGCCGGTTACGGCGTACAGAAGACTAAAAAGGGAGCGCCAGAGGAAGTTTGTCGTGAATGATTTTAAGAGTCAAAATAGCTCTACTGGCGCAACAATTGTGGACCACGAGCTCCGCATTGAAACCTTTTCATCTCGTCTGCGTGCTAATTCTATTATTTCTGTGAATAGTAGACCACGTTCGCCCCCAACCAAACAAATAGAAAATTTAATTCCTTTGGCCATAACGGCCACAAACTGTTTTTTTGGACGCCATTTTAGATCATTTAAAATTTTTATCAGTTAGTATAAAATCAAGTACTTACGTCGATTTAAAAAAAATATATTCTTACCAAATTCCACTTGAAGAGCTTTACCCATTTTGCTGTAGGGGCGCGTTTATGCGACGAGGCCTCTCGTTCGCCGAACGCTATTTGCTAGTCAACTGTTATTTATTTACGATTAGTTTCCAGTTTCTACTATATGCGTGCCGTAATACATCACAAATTAAACGAATTATAAATAACAACATGGATAATGAACAAAGTGCAACAGTAATTAAAAAAAATTAAACACAACATTGTCATTTCACGCTATTTCCAAAATGTGCTATTCTCTCACAAAGAATAGCTTCTAACAGTGAGGGCACGTTTACGCAACTACTCGCTTTTGCATTCTCGCAGCTAGCATTTAATCACTATAGAAAAGGTTTCGTTCCCATGGTAACAACATTACTTGGATTAGCGTAATCCGACATCGTTTAAATAAATGCTAGTCTCATAATCCGTGACATTAAGATAACGAATTCCTCATAACGAAACAATATTCCCAATCGCTTGTGAACTCACTTTATTGGCTGTTTTCGTTATGAGTCGACAGAGCTAAAACCGCCGCTACGTTGGAATTTCGGATTTTAGCTGCGAGAATACAAAGACGAGCCGTGTTGCGTAAACGGGCCCTGATCAGACGGCGGTAGAATAAATAGCTGCTCGCAGCGAGAATTCAAAAATCAACATGGCGTGCATTTGCATGCGTGCATGTGTTTAACTTTCAGAATAATAACTAGATGTACCTGCGCCGATCTAGCAAGGTTCCCCCACCCATATTCACCCCCTCCCCCCCCCCCTCCGACCCTGCGGGCCCCGGTATCCCCCTCCCCCGCACCCCCTGCCTGTCTGCTTGCATTTTCTCCGTGCATGTTGCTTTTGCTGTGTACACAACCTAAGCGTATTATGTACATGGATAGGGTTTGTTGTTGAGGAAAAACGGTCTGAGATAGGGCCCGAAGGTCAGTAATACTTAGCCTAGATGGTGTGGCATTCAGCGATATACTGTGCAGTACTGTTCTCTTTAAAAATTTGGACAAGGCAACTGAATTGACATTTAAAAAAAAAGTTGTCGACATAGGAGGCTCTGCTCTTCAGTCAGTGGATTTCACCAACTGGAACAATCCTCACGGCAAAGAAATTTTGTTTGTAACCCAGTCTTGCTGTTTGTACAGTCCCTTTGTAACTGTGACCCCTTGTCCAGGTTACGGAAGTAACTTCGAAGAAGGGTAATTCAATTGCCATTTGGCTGTAGAGAATACTATATGTTAACATAATATCTGCCTTCAATCTGTGGAGTTGTAATGAGTCGAGACCCATGTGTTTAAGACGCACCCAGTTTGGCAAACCCCGCATACCTGGTAAACATTTTGTAAATGTCTCTGAATTGATCGAGGTTTTCGATATCCTTAAGGAGGCATGGAGACTAAACTGGGCTTGCCTATTCCAAAAGTGGACGAATGTACACTTTGAATGCCCATACCTAGGTGTAGTTATTTCCCGAGTTGAAGCAACGTGGTATCGACTCGTCAGATTCAGTTATTGAACAGCTACAATTTTTGTGCGTGTTCGTTTAACCAAAGAACGAAGATCTGTCATAGCAAGCATTTTTCCAATAACGATCCTCACACATTATCGACTAGTTTCTAGGTTTGGGTAGGTCGAGAATGGTCGAAATGATGGGTGGGTGGGGCGGCGGGGGGGGAATATCGGTATTGGCATGATGCTCGTCATCGCTTCCTTCTTGTTAAAACAGACATCAATGGTCGATAGATAAAGAAGGAAAAAAACAACAGTTTAAGGGGTTCTTCCTCTTTTGTTAGCGTGCCAAAGATTCAATAAGCAGAAAACTGAAGATAACCCTAGATCACATCCCGAGCTACATTATACTCCCCTACGGAATTTTCATCATCTCACGGAAGTCTCGCCCAAGAGAGAGAGAGAGAGAAAAAAAAAACCGCAACAAAAAAGTTCGATGTTCCGGGTCAGGAGAAAATCGACAGGAGGTATGAGTTAAGCTTTCCTGATTTTTATAGATGGCTTCAGTTATCTGCCTTTGTCATACAAAAGCCAATCTGATTCGTGGGTGAGGCGTGAAGCCCCCCTTTTCTTTTGCCGCAATCGATGTCTCGGCAATTGCCATTGGCCAATCATCGCGTGTGGGTTAGCGTGACAGATCGCTCGTGCTCTTGTGGCTTTGCTGATTTCCGGTCTCGAAGCCAGGCTGAAGTCGGTGATCAGTCAAGGAAACCCAAGACTCCGATTTGGTTCCAATCTCTTTCCTTACCTATAGAGTAAGCGCCAGAGTCAATCTCTTGTGATATCTCTTTCCCCCCCCCCCCCCCCCAATTCTTCTATTCCATTCGCACCAACTTCTCTTTCCTTACACATACAAACACACACCCGCCACGGTTCACAACCCCAATCCCCTGAAGCAGCCTGCTACATACAACCATCCCAAAATGACGGCCACGGAGGGAGAGAAGACGTGGAATTGTTCTCCTCGCTGCTGGCGTCACCTCACACCTAATGTAAACACCACAGAGAACAAGCAGAGCGTGTTCGTTTGGTGGAACACATCGACCTGACAAGTGCAGATGGATCGGGAGAGAGAAGAAGCCGGAAAACAAACTTGCCTGACTTGCTAGATGGAGATGGGGAGAGACAGAAGGAAAAAAAAAGTTTTGGAGAAAAAGAAAGTTAGTTCTCCAAAACAACAAGACCAGCGGTGATGTGTATTAAACACGTCATGCGTGAGACAGAGAATGACGTTAATAAATACAAAGCAGTATCCGCCTCAGTTCACTCGGGAAAAGCACTCCAAGCAACGCAGGTGCTTGAATGTACGGTGACCGGAAAAAAAAGCCTTGGAAAAAAAAGCCTTGGAAAAAAAAGCCAATGGAAAAAAAAGCCAATGGAAAAAAAAGCCCCGGAAAAAAAAGCCGCGGAAAAAAAAAGCTGATGGGAAAAAAGCTCGATGGAAAAAAAACCGAGAAAAAAAAGCCCCGGAAAAAAAGGCCGATGGACAAAAAAAAGCGCAAAAAAATCTGGTTGAAAATTTACAAAAAAAAACTACCTAAATGCACTTAACTTGTGTATTAATCATTCATTAGCTGCATGTTGCTCGATCAAGGTCACCTTTGGAAATCCGAAAGGAAAAGAAATCACAAGTTTCCTGCCAAATTCCTTAACTGGGGAGGTTGTGGGGGGAAAGGGTCGTACTCACTTTGGTCGGGTGACCTTCGATCGTTAAAAGATAAATCATGAAATGACGAGTTTCCGCCATAATTTGGATGGGAGGGGGAGGGGAGGGGGAATAATCAGGAAATCATAAATTTGCATTAAATCCGTAACTTGGACAACTAAAAGAAAATTTCGGAAAGCATACTTTTATTCCCGAACTCCTTTACTTTTTTTTGTTTTTAGAAGTATTTTGATATTTCTCTGCAAACATTTTAATATTTTTTTCTGGATCGTATCCCTTTCCCGCCACCCTCTGCAACCCCCCCCCCCCCTGCACCACACAAAAAAAGTGAATAATTTAGACACACGATCAAACTGAGGACTACCTTTCCCCCACCACCTCCCCAGTTAAGGAATTTGGGAGAAAATTTGTGACTTCTTTTCCTTTCGGGATTCCAAAGGTGACCTTCATCGAGCAACATGCAGCTAATGAATGATTAATACACACGTAACTACATTTAGGTAGTATTTTTGTAAATTTTGAACCAGGATTTTATCGCGCACTTTTGTCCATCGGCTTTTTTTCCACGGCTTTTTTTTCCATCGACCTTTTTTCCATCAGCTATTTTTCCGGGGCTTTTTTTTCCATCATATTTTTTTCCAGGCTTTTTTTCCGAGGCTTTTTTTTCCTAGATTCGAATGTACGGTAGTTCCTCATCAAACCATTTCAGGTGTTCCTTCCCCATTGGTTTTCTCACCTGATATAGGTCCAACCTATATAAATGTTGCAAGCGCCTTCATATTTCTTGTTTTTCCCTCATGTAAGACGGTTTTGCTCCTTTCACTCAAACATATGGAAATGTTACGAAGGTTGTTGTGAGTTTAATTCCGGATCTCAAACGATGAAATTATGCCACCTCGGCGATGTTGTTCTGATGACGTCGTGTGAAATGTACCAAGTCTAAGGTCTGCATGACGTCATATTGTAACGACCCATTGTCACTTCAAAATTAATATTCATTGTCAGTTAAGATGATGCAGTAATGTGTTAATTGGGCATTAATGTGTTTATTGGGGCCCTGGCCTGTCGCCTTATGCCCAACCTAAGCTAAAATACATCACTTAGCAACATGATGTATTCATGTATTCAATTGTAACAATATAAAGGACACAAATTGCCTGTAATTAATGTATTGCATCAATTGTAATGGCTCAAGCTCGCTTGGCCTTCTGCCCGGTGCTCCCAACAATAAGGTATGAATCCAAAAAGAATTCACCGCCACGATCCTCCAATCGTCCCACGTCCAAAGGTAATTTCGGCCCGTTTAATTTGAGATATTTCCCTTTTAATCCCAATTCCAGAACTTAAACTCAAACACGATCAACCCTGTAACTACTTAGTGTCTCAGTTAAAACATAAAATAACCCGCAAACTAATTATTCCGCTTGTCCCAAGTTAGCCTAATGCAGTTGGCATTACTTTTAGGGGACGGTCACGTATTACGTCATCAGGAGGGGGGGGGGGTGGATTGCCAACTGGTGACGATTGATGACGACGGGGGAGGGCGGTGACCAGGTAGACGATGTAGTGGAAATACGCAAAAAAAGTTCTCAGAAAAACAGTGAAATAACAGGGAGATAATATCCCACTTACTACCATGGTGGAAGGTAGAGGAAGAGATGGTGTTATCGAGGAAAAGGGGTATTACCGGCGAAAACGGTTAGAAATGACGTAGTACTGGAGAGGGGTTAACAATTGATGGCGATCGAGGGGGGGGGGGGGTTAAAAATTGCCAATTTTTTGATGACGTAATATTGAACGGCCCCTAAGGCCCCAAGCCAAAGTTAGTGTCGCCCTTGAACGTCAGGCGAGCCTGAGCATGCTGTCGCTCATATTTAAAATTCAAACATCACCAAAACTGAACCACGACTACTAACCTTGTTCCCTCAGTTTAGGTTAATTTGGAATTTGCTTAACCCCGAGATTGGCCCCACAACATATTAGTATGCAGGTCCCTTAACTGTGGTGTTGGCAATGGGGGAGCCGTCACACGTACCAACAATCGCCACAAACTATGTATGCGTGGGTTGCTCAAATGTAGTGAGGGTATGTCCGTTTAATATCCATCAGTTATAACACCTTGCCTGGTTATCAAATATAACTCAGTTCCAAAACGGCTACTAAACCAGACTACAGATTCAGTCAAGAGTAGGCAGCCTAATCTAAAGTGGAAACAGCACAGAAAGCCAAACCGGCTGAATTAGTAATAAATAAATGCCGATGCAACCCTATTTCCGTTGCCTTCTGGATTTAAAGGTCAGACTGCCTGAGCGTAGAGCTTCGACCTTTGGTCTCAAAGGTCGAAGGTTCAATTCCCTCTCAGGCAGTCTGACGTTTAAGTCCAGAAGGCAACGGAAATAGGGTTGCATCGGTATTTATTTAAGTCTTAAAAGAAGGAGGAAAAGCACGTATTTTGAGAAATTCACGTCAATTTTGACGCTCGATAATCAATTTTGATTGACAAATCGTTAGCACTAAGAGACATACTTTAGTACATAAAAAAAATATATTTTGCTTTCTTCCCATACTGTCGACACTCTCTGGCTCACGTGTCATCCCGTTTAATCTCATCCAGGCACTTAAGGTACTCGTGCTCTTTCTAAAAGTACTAGTTATTTTTCTACCCTAAAAACACCGTAGTTGCTTTGATGTAGCCAACACAGTCAAAGAGTAACCACAAGTATGTTCTCTGGTAAGCAACAGAGTGCGATCGGTGGCTAGAATTTTTATATCTCTCTAACTTTTGTATCCCTTAACCCTTTAATGCCCATGCCGAACTGGATATTTTTTTTAAGTCCCATATTGGGTCGGTCGCGGGATTCGATCCGTTATTCACTTGGTTTGCAGACGAGGACGCTGACCACTGGGCTGTTGCTGCTCGCTTTACTCGGGGTCCCCGGGGACCTCGGACAAAGCTCGCGTTGCGCGTTAGTTTTTTGCCGTTCAGTAGCCGTCCTTTTAAAGGGACGCCAGGCTACAAATCGACTACATCAGTGCATTAAGTACACCGTTTGGTGTACAACAATTTGGTTTTCCAAACTTTATGTACGTAATTTTAAAGACAACTGCGTAAAGTTTTCGTAAAAAATACAATCTTGATTTTTACCATCTTATCAAGTACACAGTCAATTAAGTTGCTTTCATCTTGCAGTTGTGGATTCTTCCTATTTTCAAATGCTTACTCTAATGAGTTTATGCCCGAGTTCGTAGTATACATAAAACAGTTACTGCCTGACTAATTTAAGCTCATTACTCCAACAAAAGGATTAAATTAAAGTTTTAAGGAGACCGAAACAGTCTCGGCGGTTGTTAGGACTAATTTTGGCGGGTCTAGCCGGCCAGTAATTACTCGCGTAATACATCAGTGTGATAAAGGAAAAAAAAAACTAATTTGTAATTCGGATTAGTTCTCTCATTGGCTTGGCTTAGTTTCCCACATTTTAGTTTTAAGTAATTTTTATTGGCAATCTTTATGGTTGCTAATAACTACACACAACATTGCCAAATGACTTTATTACGCGGCCAATCAATACTTTGGTGATTTTCCTAATACGATTCTTATAATATTTATAGTTAAAACAATTTGGTTTTTCAAACTTTTATGTACGTAATTTTAAAGACAACTGCATAAAGTTTTCATAAAAAATATAGAACAATTTTCACACAGTTGGGATCCTTTCCCATACAAGCTTACAATATTCTAAGTGGCTCTTATTGGCCTACACGTTGAAAAAATTTATATGCATTTTCACACATTCATATCTTATTAGATGTTGGCACTGTACCCAGAAAATTTATTTCGGGGATGGGGAAGGGGGGGGGGGATGATTTAAATCCATCAGAACCCTGAAAAACAACTCATTTGAAAAGTTTAAAAAAAATTACATTTTCGGAGTTTTATTCAATGGCAATAAAAGAACTAATGTACTTTTATCAAATTTGATTCTTAACTTTGGATTTTTGAAGGAGGGCACTTGCCCCCTCCCCCCTTCGGTTCCACGTCATTTCATCCCACGGACAATTCAACGCAGTCAAGTCATCGTTAAACAATACGGCGCATGTAGATAGATATACATCGCATGGAGAATTCATTGTATATACAAATTCATAGCATGTTAATTCATCGCAACATCTAAGTTTGTCACGGTAGCTCAGCAGTTGTTTTTTTTTGGCTAGAAATACAAACTGTTTGAGTGACATACGAGGGTTGCTAGAATTGAATTAAATACTGTCCCTCGCCCTCCTCCCCCTTCTCCCCACTTTTGAAAGATATTGCAAAAATTGATTCGGTCTCCATCCCAAACAACCCAAAAAAATTACCTTTTAGTTTCAGTTAACGCATATTCATATGCTAACAGACGTACCTCCCCCCCCCCC
>JAHWFP010261213.1:24824-56833 GCA_023313725.1 Lithobius niger
AAGCGTACAAAATGTAAACATGGACTCGAATTTTCAAAGTAAGCGATGTGACATTTTAAAGTAACCTAACTGAAATGGTTTAGCTTAGATAGGGACCGTCTTACACCCATTTAAAGGTGTATGTAGCTGAAATTGGTGTAGCGGCTAGTACATTGACCGTAAGTGACATTGTAATGCTCATATATGTATTTGGATCTACGCTAAGCAATTTTGTTTAGGATTGATGGAAAGAATAGATCCCTACCTTTCAGAAAATCACCACATGCTTTCACCGCTGCGACATTACCTCTTCACCTTTAAATAGATGCAGGACAGTCCCTACCTAACTTAAACAAATTCGGTGAACATTGATAGAAAGAAAAGATCACAACCTTTTAGAAAATCCTAAGCCTATAAGATGGCTGGAAAGAGCACTTTGAATTCCAAAGTCACCATACGCTTTCACCGCTACCCCATTACCTCTTCACCTTTAAATGGACGCAGGATGGTCCCTATCTAAGTTAAACAATTTCGGTTAGGATTGATGGAAAGAACAGCTCCCCGCCTATGAGAACATCCTAAGCATGTCCGTTTCGGGTTGTTAAAGGGTGCTCAAAACCACTTTGAATTCGAAAATCAACGAACGCTTTCGCCGCTACGCCATTATCTTTTCACGTTTAAATGGGCGTAGGACGATCCCTGTCTAAGCTAAATAATTTCGGTTAGGTTTGATGGAAAGAATTGATCATTATCTTTCAAAAAGTCCTAAGCATATCTATTTCGGGTTATTAGAGGACGCAAGAAAGCACTTCGAACACGAAAATCACTATAACAATCAATTGAAAAAGGTGCGTTCACGCGAATTATAGGTGGTACAGTTTGAATACGATTTTGTGGTGCAAGGGTTGCATTTATGTTTAAGATGTATATCACTTTCCCAGTGCAGAATTATGTGCTGAAAGTTTTTGCTTCACCTTATCCTTTAGATTTGTTGACGGTGAAAGAGTTACAGAAAACTGTTTGGGGGGGGGGGGGGGGCCCCAAAACACCGCTTCCACCCTCATGTTGGTTTTGAACGTGTTATCAAAGCTATTTTTTCCAGTTATCCTTCACGTGCATCCGTACAAAAATTTCATGCTTTTCCCAGTAAATTAACACTTCAACCGTCTAGCCGCCTTACCACTTCATTTGTTTTCAGAACCAAAACGTCGCTTACTTGAAATTGGAACATCTTGAGTCCTCTTTGCCCGATTGTAATAAATTTGGTACCAAAATGGAGGTATTTTAACGGGTCAAATTTTAATTCTTATGACTTTTTACGATATATACTGCGATATAAGGTGGCCAATGCAAAATGTCAGTTAAGTATGGCCTAATTTCTCATTCTTTTGCATTTTGACGAAAGGTTTTTGTAGATAGGGTTTAAGGTCATGGGACATTATTTGTTCTTTATTTCAAGGGCTTTAATGTAGTGCAAATTTCGTTACAATCGAGTCAATAGAACCTAAGATATTGTAATTTCTTTATTTCAATACGGCAGCCATCTTTAAATGGCTGCCAGACCGGAAGCACTTCCGGTATTCGGTGGCACCCCTTCTGAGATGATTTCCTAGGTCCATCTTAGTTATCTGGCCAAGTTTCATGCTTTGGACCACTCTGTCACGATTATGTTAAAAATCAGAACTAACAAACCGGACTAATTTAAAGCCCTGGTATTATGCCGAGGGGTTCCTTTTTTTTTACCTACTTTTTAGTGAAAAATTCCTTATTTTTCCTTATTTATGACTTACAAAATTCCTTATTACCTACTCCCCCCCCCCAATAACCGCCGGGGGTCCTGGTAATCAGAACAAACGTTGGTGTCACCAACTTTCACCTACCAACCGCGGTCACTTCAATTAACGGAACACCTTACTGGAAAGTTCAGTGTATGCATTTGATACAGAAACTTGTTGGCAGCCATGTTTGTGCTGATCGCGGTGCTGATAGACGGAAAAAAACATTGAACTTTGAATTTTTAAGGCTGTGGGTAATACTTGGCTTGGGCAAAAGCGGGCTGGCATTGTCAAGGAGTTTGGAAATGCCAACTAGCCTTTGGTCCTACTGAACAACCACATTCAATTTTTTTAATCACAACCCCCCCCCTCCCCCGCCTCCAACCTGATAGTCTTCTACACCTGCCAGTGCCTAAAGGCAACATAAATACGTCTTTCGAATAAACACATTTTTCGAATAAACTTAATTGGAGTCATTCATCTAAGTTATAAACGTCACAAGAGCAGTTTAAAGTTGAAAATGAGCAAACAATTGAATCGGTAATTGTGATACCAGCCCCTAGTAAAATGGGCGTGGCTCGGTCGCTAACAGTAGTAGACCCTTTTCATTACCCTTTATTCAAAGAGGATATTCCCACCCTTCGAATAAACCTAATCAGAGTCATTCATATAGGCCGCCCACACACTGATCGACTTGGCCGCGCGGCCAGGTTGCTGCAGCCAATGAAAATGATTAGTGCGTGGTTTTACATAAACGGTAAGCATTCTCATTGGCTGCAGCGATCTGGCCACGCAGCCAAGTCGCTCAGTGCGCGGGAGGCTTAAGTTATAAACGTCACAAGAGCAGTTTAAAGTTGAAAATGAGGAAAAATTGATCGGTAACTGTGATACTGGCCCTAGTAAAACGTGCGTAGCTCGTTCCCTAATAGTAGTAGACCTTTTTCCTTGCCCTTTATTCAAAGAAGACATTCCCACCTTTCGAATGAATTTGTTTTGAGTCATCCATCTACATTAGAAACGAAACAAAAGCATTTTAAAGCTGAAAATGAGTGAAAAATTTAAACGTAACTGTGATACCAGCCACTAGTAAAACGGATGTGGCTTGGTCCCTAATAGTGGTAGATCCTTTTCATTACCCTTGATTCAAAGAAGACATTCCCACCCTTAGATATAAACAACTGATATACAAACTACTTTTGTGTAATACTAACGGTTTTTACATAATAGGCCAAATCAAATGGCAACAAATTGAGTAATAGTTGGGCCCAATTTTGGTTGCCATCTTTAATGCTCAAGGTTTACAGCCTGGCACCCTTCAGAAACTTGAACTGCACATCCTTTTAAGTAGGTGCCAGCAAAAAACTGCCCTCACAATGTAAGGTACATTACAATTTCTTTTGTATATCAAATTAAGCCTATTTTAATCCAGGAAAACGGTAGCTTTTTCCAGTAAGGATCAACCATTAAACCTTTTGTTGCAATTTGTGGTGGGTTAAGTCACGGATTTACTGGCCTAATGCTGCACGTTTATATGGTGCGTCCGAGATCGTTTGGCCATTTACGTAGAAATAATATTTCTAATGGGCCACTAAGGTGGGCACGGTAAAATTAGTGGAGCAGAATGAGACATTGTCTTGCCTAGCTCATACCCCCTACCACCACCATCACCGCCACACAGCTTCCCCAGTATGCGAAGGGCTAAAGCATTAAAAAAAATTTGCGATGTAAGTCGGCAAATCTTAGACCATAGTCGGAGATTTTGGGCCTGCGCCCCCCTACTTACTAAGGCTTCACTACGCCCCTGACCTCCTGAAGAAGTTGGCCAGAAGGTAGTTATATTGCTATTGTTTAACTCCATAATGTGGGCGAGTTTAGTGTTTTTATGTCCATCCTCAACAATTTCACTGAATGCACGTAATTGAAGTACTGTAAAAGTATTTTCTGTAATGCCACATAAAAAAACATTTCTTTCATTCATTTCAGATTGCTGGCAAATCATAAGATGGATGCCAAACCTTTGTGTGAACCTGTCACGGCAATAAAGTTCAGCAGACACGCATTTTCTAGGACATGTCGGTCACCAAATCAGTGATGACTTAGTCACACGTAATGCATTGACTGAGGAGGAATAATGATTGGTGGTTACAAGTCACGGACATTTTCAATCCTTTTGATGCTAGAGTTAGCATCATTGGTATTCACAAAACAGTCATTTCGACCCATTAGAAGCTTACTTGCATTTAGTGGAAGTGACCACACATCGCCATTTCAAATTGTAACGGTCCATCCTGAAACTGGGGATTTGTATATTGGAGGTACCAACACAGTGTTCCAAGTGAACTCTGATTTACAGTTAGTTAGCATGATTCTCGTTGGACCTCAGAAGAACAACATCGAATGTGCACCTGATCCTCAACCCTGTGCCCTTACTAGAACAAAAGAACCAAATGTAATAAAAGTGCTTCTTTTAGTTGATGACAGATTAATTTTTTGTGGTTCAGTGAATCAGGGGCTTTGTGAAATTGTCAAAGCTCGTAATCTGACCAATCGAACTTCAACGGTTGGGGATGAAACCAAAGTTGTCAATTATGTTGCCGGCAAGAGATCGGTCGTTGCATACTTTGCGAATGGACCATTTAATACCACGTTGTATACGGCTGTAAGCTATGATGGAAGACCTACACATTTCATGCCACACGAAGTATCTAGTCGACGACTAGTTGCCAGCGGAATAAAATATCACTGGGAATATGCCGTTGAAAGTGACACTTCAATTACTGGTGTGAAATTCAACGACAAAATAAAAGATCACTATCTTGTGCGGTACGTGTACGGCTTTTCGCATGGAAACTTTAGTTACTTTGTGACTACGCAGCGAGCTGACATTTCAAGCTCAACGTATGAAACGAGATTAGTGCGTGTTCATCACTCTGATACAAAGTATTTTTCATACACTGAAATCCCATTATGGTGTCACAAATCGACAGATGTTCAGGGAAAATTCAACTATGCCACTGCTGCTTTCTTAGGTCCTGCCACTTCAAAGGTCTTCTCGAACACAAATTCTGGGGAGTTAGCTAATGAGGTGGATGCTCTATATGTGTCATTTGGACAAACGGCTCCAAACAAAGAAGAGTTAGTAAGCATGACTAAAGGGACCGCCATTTGCGCATTTCCAATGTCTCAGGTAATTTCTTCTTTCACCACTGCAACGAGAAGGTGTTTCGGAAGCGATAAAGAGTTGCGCATGCTACCTTGGATTACTGGATTGCCTGTTAAACACTGCAAGAGCTATGTAAGTGAAACTCATCTGCATTCTAATGTGTGCTTGCATGTGCATGTTCTGCCATCCCTTTGCATGTTAAATTGGGTGGGGAATAGTACACGCCTTACTATTCTTTTGTATGCATGGCAAAGCAAACTAAGGCAAGTGACCATTCACATACAGCAAAAAATGAGGACAGGGTTGTACCTATGGCAGGGTTCATTACAGATACTAGGAAGTAGCCCAACTCGAAAATGCAGGAAAATACGAAAAAGTACTCGAAAATGCTGGACAATACTTGAATGTAGGCCGAGGCCTACTAGTAGCCTGAATTAAGACCTAAATTAACAAAAAGAAAAGGTAAAAATTAATTCTAAAAAAAAAGTATTTTTCTTGACCAAAATTCTCATTCATTTAAGTTGTAGACTACCCTTACCCCCAACTAAAACACTGCAGTGCGTAAAGTTGAGATTTTATGTACTAATGGTTAGACAATAATAAGAGCTACCCAGTTAAAGAAAATACTTGGGAAATAATAGTGGAAAATATCCTTTCAGCTAAAAATAAGTAAAAAATTAATTTGAAAAAAATTCCTATGCTGTACAGGTCCCTTTGTAGTTGCTTCGTCTTGTCATCGGAGCCTCGTTTCCCCTTTCTGTCATACAAGAAACTGTTGCTTCAAATGTTGCTTTGACATTTGCCTTTCCTAGAACTTTAAAACATAGTGAACTTGGTTTAATGATGCATTCTGTCTGCTGCCAACTATTTTTTGCTATTGGAATGGTTTTTTTTTTCGTGAGTCTTTTATTAAAGCATGTCATCTGCAAGCTGATAGTTGGTAACTAACATTCTTATTGATTAAATTCTAGCTTTGTTGTTACAGCCTGAACTACCTATTGGTAACAAACATTTGGAATGTCACAACAGCATAATAAACTAGTAATAATATTTGATTGTTTGATGCAAGCTTAAATAGTTACCACACCTCCCTTTCATACTTAAATCCATGTTGCACAATTTGGCCACATTTACACAATGATATCACAATGCATTCACTCAGCTAGAAGGTACAAATGTTCTGAAATGTCACCTTGGTGTCGGTTGGGGCTCATCCGACGTGTAGCAAAATTGTCAATAATGGGAGTTGAAGCACCTGGGAAAATTATCTTTTCAGGAAATGTATTTTATCCAGCTGTCCCCAATTGGTATTCATGACTGGATGAATTTAACCGATGTCTTGAATCGATCTTCAGGTAGTGTTGTTTGTTTAACTTGTTACCAAGGTGCACTGATCCAATACTGGTGGAGTACCGACACCATTATTATTATTTTGGTCTTTAATAAGATTTAAGCAAGCTTTAGCGTAAATCTAGTTTGATTTAGGACTGAAGGAACAATGCCTTTGACAAATTTCGGTTGTGTGATGTCGTTGTTAAAAATTTCTTGGTTGAAAGAATACCTAGGGAATGACCAAGTTATAAGCTAAAAGTTAACGCCATTCTAAAGCTCTCGAACAAATGGGCTATATTTAGATATCAGAAATGCAAGTTTTGCCAATCGGCACCAGAAAAGGCTATTGGTGTAGTCGTGGTGAATGTTACCGTAGCAATGGTACTTGCTTTGCCATTGTATTGTGACATGCAATTAGCTTTTAAATGAAAGATTGCATTGTGATGTCTTTGCATAAATGCTACCTATGACCAGTATGTAGGAGCCAAAAGCGAAATTCAGTCGTAGCCTAGTTGAGATGAGATTTGTTTTGCTCTCTTGACACATTTCACAGAGAATTTTAAATTTGTTGGTTCTGTTTATGTTTTGCCTGGATAAACGTGAATGATAAATAAAGTTAAAGTAGTAGTCTATCAAGTTGAAAATTTATTTAGTGTTGAAGCAAAAGTTACTTTCTTGTTGCCATTAAGAAAACATACATAACATGTGAATTTGTTCTTTTGTTCTTCGCAATGCTGCGTTTCCCTGGAGGTTTTTCGGTTCCTTGTAGCTGCCAGCGTCGTAACCCATGTGCATGTGCGAGCGCAGCCCTCCTCTATAAAAGCGGTTTCATGCGAAAGACAAGTCGTCATTTTTCCTCCAGCGCCGCTTCACACTGCTTTGTTTCCTGTTCAACCTCTTGAAGATCTTCTAGCTCCCTTTTTGTCCGACAGCAAGCCTGCCTCCAGCCTTAAAGAAAAGAGCCCAGCTTCCATGCCTAAGACCACGAAAGATGCCCCCTCTGCCGTTAACTCTGATGCTGCTACCGGTCCCCCAATCACCTACCCGTCAGCCTCGCGTCATGCCTCACAACATGAATCACCGAACGAACAGCGTGAACTTCCACCTCTTTCGTCCGCTATTTCGTTTTTGTAAACCGACGACAACATTGTCAACACCACCGCTACCTCGCCACTACAAGGTGGCCAACGCATGTCATCCTCACCTTTGAATTTATTCGCCCTTGAAGAAGACCAACCTACGGTCGTACGTGCAGTTAAAGATATCTAGGCTACGCCCAGTTGAAACAAAAAATACAAACACGTAGGCCTATTAGCGTCTGGGTCAATTCACGAACGACGCTCACCGCAATCTACATTGGCTCTGTCGTCTCATTCGTCCTGTCAGGCCAGCCGATCTCTTTCGCAAAGCGAAATAAACCGTTTGGTTGGCCGAGCCATTCGTGACTTACGGCCATAATCTGCAACTCCTGCTTCCGCCGCCATCTGCTACTCCTTCCATGAAAGACGCTTACATGAAAGACTAGATTGCAACGACCTATGGCGACGAGAGCCACAAGTGCTCTCTTTCATTAACTCGCCAGAGGCGGAAGAAGGCCGATTTTCTCTCGCTCCAATCGATGACTGCCGTTCTCCTTTTCGTCGACCAGTAACCGTGAACGCCGTATGTGAAAAGCTTTTACCGAGCCCCACTGCCACTGTAGTTAAGCAACTTTCAACACTTATCTCTTAGTTTTATCAGAATAGCCTACTTGCTTTGCGACATATCACTCGATGAACTGGATCACCAGAGCATTATTCAACACGAACCTCCTAATGCATGATATAGCTTTTTAGACGGCACCGCATAGACACCTGGGGAAAGCAGCCAAATCACCTGGACCTAAAGCTTCCAACAGACTCCAGCTTTCCAATGGAAACACTCGTCTGGTGGTCAGATATTCCAACACTGTCACAGTCTGTCCCACTCCATGAACCCCTCTAGACCTTTTGCTACTGACCGATACTGCTCAGGAAGGCTGCGGAGGCCAAACAAAAAAAATTGTTTGGTTTGTGTTACACAAATAAAAAATATAGGTACGGTCGGTCGGAGAAAAAAACATTTTTACATTTTTTTGGGGTTACTAAAGCATAAAGTCTTACTTCAAAATTGTAATTTACATTTTTTTATGCAATAACTATACATTCATGTTCACGGAGCAACATTTTCCCTTTTTCCAGGATGTATATGAACCATTTTTGCATAGTAGGATGGAGCGTCAAAATAGGGAGGGGATTTTTTTTCTCAGAAAGAAGAAAAATGTTTAGGGTCGGCTCGTAAAAATAGGGTCGGTCGGGTAATGCGAACCAAACCATTTTTGTTATTTGGCCGGAGCAAACATAGCCGAGCACAAGACATCCGGACTTTGGTCACAACAGGATCAAGACCACATCAATATCCTGGAGCTGAAAGCGCATGTGCTCAAAGCCCTTCACTACTTTCAACATCTTGTCGAAGGAAAAATCATTCAAGTCCATGCAGACAATACAACAGCAGTAGCCTACATTCGGAAAGAGGGAGGAACGAGCTCTTGTAAACTCCACGAAGTATACCTCATAAATATTCCATCTCTGCATAAAACTCAACACAACCATTCTACCACTCCACATCCCAGGCAACCGGAATGTGGTTTCAGATTCTTTCTCTCGTCGAAAGCTTCCGACAGGGGAATGGACTCTCAAGAAATCCATATGCGAATATCTCTTCAACATTTGGGGTACCCAAATGATCAACCAATTCGCCACGAGTCACATTACCAGATTTCCCCACTTGATCAGTCCAGTCCCAGACGAAAATGCCGTAGCAGTAAACGCACTGACTACCCTTGGACAAACCACCGTGCGTACGCTTTCCCCGTTCAAGCTGCTCCCTCAGGTCATAGAGATAATAACTCTGTCAAGGGCCTATTCCTATTGATCGCTCCAAACTGGCCATCAGTAGTATGTATGGTTCCGTCAGCTTCTAAGTCTTGTAATCGACACCCCATGAAGTCTTCCTCAAATACCGGATATGCTGTCACAACGAAAAGGAACCAAACTCTGCCCAAACACCAGCACGTTAAACCTTCACAGGTGGCTACTATCATCAAACTCATCAAAAAGGCGGGAATTCATGAAGAACAAGCAAATCGCATTGCTAGTAAAGCCATCAGGGACTCAACCAACAAACAAAAGTTTCATTGGTGTGACAGACGGAAAGTCAATCCTGTCACCCTCCCTCTACCAGACCTACTGAGATTCCTCAACGACCACTTCAAAGAAGGATTAAAGGGATCAACAATTCTAGTTTACCGATTGGCACTGAACTTTGTCTTTAAGGCTGCAGGCAGTAATAGCCTCCTTGACGATTATCACATCTCTTCGCTAATCAAATCCTTTGAAATTGAACGTCTGGCAACTTGTCGTGTCTTCCCTGATTGGGACCTCACCATCGTCCTACAATCACTGATGAGACCACCCGAAAAACGGTGTTCCCAATAACCCTAGCCGTACTTTCAATGCATCGAAATTCAGGCATTATCAGCAGACCCAGCCTTCTGTGTCTTTGCTCCAGACAACTCTTCAGTCACTGTGACACCAAGAGCAGGCCTTTGAGCAAACTAAAAACTTTGCGAACCACCCAAGCCAATTGTCATCCCTGCTCTATCCAATATCACTGGTGATGTTGTCCAGTTCAAGTACTCGTTACTACATTGCAAGAACCGACAACAATGAAATTCGCAGAGGCAGAAATCAACTTTTTCTACCCTTCAACAGAGGCTTTGGTGAAACCCCAGCAAGCACTATCACACAATGGATAAAAGAAACCATCCAAAGTGGATACAAAGACCAAAACACCACTTGCGCTGGCAACATCAGAGTGACGGAACACGAATTGAAGGCAATCTCCAAATCATGGACAATGCACAACTCCATCGTGGTTCCGGACATCTTGTCAGCAGCATCTTGGCGAAGTACTACATCCGTCTTCATCTCACACTACTTCAGGGGAATGCCGAAGCAAGCCAATGGATTACATCTTCTGGGCCCCATCATAGCAGCCAGATGTGTCATCCAACCCCCTTAGCACTCAAAAACAGAAGCGAGTCCACCATCAAGACAGAAGCAAGATCCTCATCTTTAAACGAACAGCCCTATTCAGGGCCAAAATAGAGCCAAATTCGACCTTTTTTTTATGTTTTTGAATAAAGTGCGAACTTTGCTAAACTTTTTGGGGAAAGCCAGATCGTAACCCTAGGGCGCCCGTTAAGGAGGTGCCCGCCACCCAACTCTGATTAGGGTCTATCTGCGAATGCAAAAATTCACAGGTTATGTATGTTTCTGGTTGCCTTGAAAATATCCATTACCTTATTTAATAGCATTCTTCTCAATGCTGTTCAATACTAGAGAAAAAGCAAAGTCCTTCCGGTTCGCTACCTACTGCGCAGTCTCCATCGTATATAAGCCGAAGCGGAGCAGTAGAGCTCACCTTTTCTTCTCTAGCGTCCACGCTGTTCACTTCCGGGAAACGTCAAGCCTCTGCCTCCGCTTCCGCCTTCCTTCCCTCCGCTTCCGCTTTACAATGCCAAGGGCCAAGGGAACACCGCGGGATGAGTCTTCCTCCCACACCCGACGTTCCACCTCATCGGTTTACATCCCTCCGGTTGCCGAGAACGTGGGAATTTTCGAACTTACAACAGAACAGAATTCTTTGAAGCATCAGAATCCCCTCCACTCGGAACTGCTGCCACATCCCCCATACCATGCAGCCAACCACCTCCGGCAAGGGACTTACGGACCTTGTCTGAAGAACTTTCTCGTACCAAGGAACGGTATGCTTGCCTCAAGTTGCAACTAAAAGCACGGAAGGTTGCAGCCAAACTGGCCTCCTCTGTCAGCCCTCATGTCACACCATTGGTTTTATCTTCCCGTTCCTCCGAACACTCTTCTTCACGGCATGCCAATGAGCCACTTACATCCTCTCAAGTTCATTCACTCGTGGATTCCTCCCTCCGCACCTTCAAGCGGAAGGTACCTGTCACAGATTACACTTCCTCTTGGTTGACTTCCATTCCCAAGCGACGTTGCCCATCGGTAGTGGAAGCTGGCCCCTCCGCTCCGCCGACTCCACCTCCTGTCCCAGCATCCGAATCTTCCGGCGGTAATGACCAGGATTCTTATTTTTTACCCGACTCATCGGCCTCCGGTCATCCTGAACCCCCCCTTCCAAGGGGATCCTGATCCTTCTGAGATTCCTCTTCCTGAACTAATGAAGACAGTGGAGGAAATCATTCCGGACTGCTTCCTATACAAGCCCTCCACAACAACCGACTCGGCTTATAAAAACAGGGGCTTAGCTACAGGTTTTGGTTTTGGCCTCCGCGATCTGGTTCCCCATTAGCCTCCGCTCCTGGGCCAATCCATAACACTCCTTACCACCCTGCTCCGCAACGGCGGCATCCTACTTGGAAATGGATCGCCTCATGAACTTGACAAGGATCCACCTCCGCCTCGTTCCGGTCATGAAAATTACTTCTTCCGCCCTATCGGTGATGGTACTGCCAACCCATGCAACTTCAATACCTACCCTCAGTCAGAGTTCCTAACAGCCGACACTAAATTAGATTTCGGCTCAGCCCTCTACCTTTCTCGTGGAGCGACGGTCCCTGTCTTTGTCCTCTGCGACAACGACCGCATCCTCCACCTTGGCCTCCGGGCCGCATCCCAAGCAGATGTCCTCAGTACGGCAGCCAGTGCGCTCTGCGAACATCTCTACACCGACCCTCCGGATGGCACACGCCAACTGACTTTTCTCATCAACCAAGTCTTCCGCAAGAGTTGTTTTGCTACGTATCATGCCATGAATTGGTTCACGCGAGCCCTCTTCAACTCGACACTCTTACTTCGAGAGGTTGCCCTCAATACTGCATCGAACCTCCACGCTTCAACACGCTACCTCCTCCGTAATCAGCCCATACACGAATCTAAATCGTTGTTCCGGGGTTTGATTCCAAAAGTGGCCCCCCACCTTGACATTTCACGTAAGTCTCGTTATACCAAGAACCACACGAATCGCCGACTTCGTTCCATACCATCAAGATCTGATCCTCCGCCCGATGATCGTAGGAATATCAAACTTCCCGAACACCTTCAGCCTCCGGCACCACGATCCTCCTTGCCCTTTCCATCCCGAACCCAGGGATGCGGACGTGGCCGTTCCCTGGGACGCTCTTCCACCCCTGATCGAAAGCACCGATCCAGCTCCCAGCCCCGACACAAGGGACGTGACAATTATTGCCATTCCGCCTCCCCCACAAGCTGTAGAGGGACGCCTTCGTTACTATACCAAAGCTTGGCACACAATAACCTCCGATCCAGTGCTCCTCTCTATCATTTCGGAAGGCTTCAAACCGAAGTTCTTTCCAAGCCCCCCAGTACAAGATCCACCCATGAGACTTAGTACCTCGTTACTCCGCTCCGCTCAGAGCAGAAATAAAGATCCTCCTTCAAAAAGAAGCCATCCGCATTGTGCCACCTCCGTTCACCCAGGGATTCTACAGCAACATTTTTCTGTGCAAAAAGAAGTCTAGCGGACCTCGCCTGACCTTCAACCTTAAGCCTCTCAATTGCTTCGTCCACAACCCACATTTTCAGATGGAAACAGTATCCTCCATCCGCGAATCCCTCCAACTCAACGATTGGACAGTGTCCCTCGACCTAGCCAATGCCTACCTTCACATTCCACTTCATGTTTCTTACTAGACGGCACCGTCTTCGAATATCTCTGCCTTCCGTTTGGCATGAATGCAGCTCCACGAATTTTTACCATGGTCTTACGACCCGTTCTGGTCTGCCTCCACCAACAAGGCATTCGCATTCACGCCTTCCTCGACGATTGCCTCCTTCCGCATCCCCAACCGGTAACTGTAATCAACAACCTAAACGCGATCATGTCTCTTTTTCATCACGTAGGACTAGGTCTAAATCTCCCAAAGTCACGCTGCTGCCCCGCTCAAACCTTCGTCTTTCTGGGAGTACTTTTCAACCTCCGCACAGCTTCCGTTATGCCGTCTCCAGAACGCATAACATACAACCTCCGTACCGCTCGAGCATTTCTGCACCAACCTCTCCACACGTTCCAAGACCTTGCCTGCGACATCGGAACGATCGACTCCTTCGCGGACCTCGTTCCCTACGAGAGATAGATGGCACGTCCCCTGCACCATTACCGCTCCTCCCATTGGGGCGACCCTCGCACTGTGCTTACCCTTCCACCTCAACGACAAGACTCGTCCTTCCCTTCCGACACTCTCCCATGGTGGATGGATATCATGAACCTCACTGCTACGGTTTTCCTCCACGAGCCTCTTCCTAACCTACACCTTTTCATAGATGCATCCCAACCAGGCTGGGGAGCACACATTGACAACCTCACAGCCTCCGGCTGCTGGACAGCGGACACCACAGACCACATCAACCTCTTGGAACTGCGGGCAGTCCTCCTCGGCCTAGAACACTTCCGCCATCACGTGACCGAACAAGTTGTACAAGTCCACATCGACAACACTACAGCTGTTGCCTACCTCCGCAAGGGGGGGGGGGGACTAGCTCCCTCACCCTACATCAGATCACTTCTCAAATTTTTCAATTTTGCATCATCCACCGCATTTACCTCCTGCCCCTCCATATCCCGGGGTCATTGAGTGTAATAGCCGACTCCCTGTCTCGCTACAAACCACCCGCCAGCGAATGGACGTTGCATCTAACAATCTGCCACGCTCTCATCCTCCTCTGGCAGTGCCCATCAGTAGTCCTCTTTGCCACACGATTCAACACCAGACTACCCCTATTTGTCAGTCCCCATCCAGACCCCCGGGCAACGGCAGTGGATGCTCTGACTCTCGACTGGAATCAACTTCACGCGTAAGTTTTTCCTCCCTCCACGCCTCCTTCCGCTTGTCCTCCGCAAAATAGCCAATTGCTACGGACGTTTTTCTCCTAATTGCACCGAATTGGCCTGCAGCGGCATGGTTCCCACTACTTCTCAGCCTCTTCATCGACTCTCCTCGCCAACTGCCGGACCGGACGGACCTTCTATCCCAGAACAACGGACGAATCTTCCACCCGAACCCCCGGGCTCTACACCTTCACGGGTGGCTACTATCATCCGACTCCTCTGCACAACAGGCATTCTTGAAGATGAGGCCTCCCACATCGCTTCTCGGGCCGTCCGCTCCTCTACCAATAGAATATACGACAGCCACTGGAAATGGTGGTTTCATTGGTGCATCGCAGAACAAATTAATCCAATCAGTCCCCCTCTACACGACCTCCTCCACTTTTTAACCTTCCTCTTCAAAAGCGGATTACGAGGCTCTACAATTTTAGTCTACCGCTCCACCTTAAATGCTGTCTTCAAGGCGGCTAGGAATACTGCTCTCCTCACCGACCATAAGATTTCATCTCTCATCCATTCTTTCCACCTGGAACGTCCACGTATCAGCAAGCAATTTCCAGACTGGGACCTTTCTATCGTCCTGACGGCCCTCCTGGCTCCGTCATACAAACCTATGGCTTCCTCACAACTCAGCCACCGTACACGGAAAACCGTATTTCTAGTAGCCTTGGCTGCCTGCCTCCGTTGCAGTGAACTGCAGGCCTTAGCAGCAACCGAAAAAGATTGTTTTGTCCTCCCAGATTCACGGGTGTTACACTCACCCCACGTTCATCATTTTGTGCGAAAACTCAGAAGCCCACAGAGCGCACTCACCCCTTCGTCATCCCCTCTCTTTCCAACATCCTTGGCGACGATGAAGAATACGCCTTATGCCCAGTACAAGCCAGCTGCTTGTACCTCAAAGCTTCCAAACCTATTCGCAGAGGACGTTCTCAACTTTTCCTTCCATTCAACAACAAAATGGGAATCACATCCACCTGGATGATCGCAACCTGGCTCAAAAGCGTTATCGTACAAGCTTACGAGGCACTTGACATCAACTGCACTGCAGAAGGCTTCAGACTCACGGCTCACGAACTACGAGCAATCTCCACTTCCTGGGCCCACTTTAGCAACATTCCTATCTCCGAAATTATGGAAGCCGTTCCTGGAGGCACCCCACTGTCTTCACATCCCACTACCTCCGAGACATGTCTCATCAAGCCATTCATTGCTGCCCGTCGCATGCTCTAACCCCTTTAACACACGTTACCATTCTGTGAAGGGAACCGGTCGCTACCTGACATGGTGCCCACCGCCTTGACGAAGTCTGTGGGAATGCTATTAAATAAGGTAATGGGTATTTCAAGGCAACTAGAAACTCCAAAATACCAATATTACCTGGTTGATTTTGGTTTCTAATGCCTGTTGAAAATATACATTACCGTGCGTCCCGCCCTCCTCCCCTCTAGTCGCCATTTGGGTACGATAGAGGAGTCGAAAAGGTGAGCTCTACTGCTCTGCTTCAGCTTATATACGATGGAGGCTGCACAGTAGATATGCGCAGTAGGTAGCGAACCGGAAGGACTTTTTTTTCTCTAGTATTTAACAGCATTGAGAAGGAGAATGCTATTAAATAAGATAACGTATATTTTTAACAGGCAATAGAAACCAAAATATTTTGGAGTTTTCCTAGCTGCAACATGAAACAAAATTTTGCAGCCCGGCTGAAAATTACTGGCCGAAAAACTTCCAGGGAAACGCAGCATTGTGAGAAACAAATGCAAAAATTCACAGGTTATGTATGTTTTCCTTAGGCAAAAGAAACAATTTTCAGCTGGCCCAAGCTGAGGGGCTAGCCAATTTTTTTTTCCAATATTTAGTTATTTACTATCACTTACGAGTTTTCGTTTTTTTTTCAACCTAAGTGAATGTGGTATTCTGTTATCCGTTGAACAGTTAGGCTGCATCTATAGGCTAGGTAGGCTATCCGTTGAGTAGATGCATCTCAGTGTTGGAAAACCTTAAGACTGGAAATCACCTAACTTGTTGGGCAGTGCTGGATTTACAGGGGGGTTCAGAGGCGTATAGCTCAGGGCAGTAAAACAGAGGGGTGGCATATTTTATAAAATGGAGAAAAAAATTGACATTGAAAAGTATAAATTTCCATCTCTTAGTTATTCTACAAAACGAACATTTCCAATTCTTAGTTATTCTACAAACCAAATATTTCCATCTCTTAGTTATTCTGCAAGCCAAACATTTCAGTCTTGTTCATGCTACAAATCGTACAATTTGAATCTTTTAGTTCTTCTGCAAACCAAACATTTAAATTTCTTAGTTATTCTACAAGCCAAACTTTTCGTCTCTTAGTTATTCTACAAATTAAAACATTTCCATCTTAGTTCGTACACTGTTCAAAACTCTTTTTCGCACACTTTCAAAACGAAGATATCACTAATAGCCTACCTTGCAAATTTTCGACAGAAATGCTTCTGTCATCTTCAGGCACACCTAAGATGTTGGCTTTCGTTCTAAGACTTTACTGGTTTTTTGAACTTGGCAAACACTGTGGCCTCTGGTATTTTCAATGCTTCGTTCTTGCTTATCGTGTTCTATCGTTTTCAACCACTTGCGCTGGAGCAGGGTATCAAGTTCTCTGCCTATTAGATTTATTACATTTGGGTTTGACGGCCCTTGAATGTTTATCAGCGGGACAGAATGTCTGCTGTGTTGCTGGTTGGTGATTGATTCTAGGCACCTGAGGTGGGTGTCTCTCGCTGTGTTTGAAGCTGATTAGTGTAAGACAACGACATTGCACTTCATTCATTGCATAGGTACCGAATATGAAATAGGATGGGGAAAACCGAAACACTCATCAGCTCAAACACTGCGAGAGACGCCCACCTGAGGTGCCCAGAATCGATCGCAGTCCAGCACCACAGGAGACATTCTGTCCCATTGATGAACATCCAAGATCCGTCAAACCCAAATGTAGCACACTAATAGGCAGAGAACTTGATGCTCCAGCACAAGTGACGAACGACAAACAAGACAAGCAAGAACAAAGTATTGAAAATACCAGAGGCCACAGTGTTTGCCAAATTCAGAAAACCGGTAATGTTGTAGAAGAAAAGCCAACATCTTAGGTGTGCTGAAGATGCAGAAGTATTTCTGCCGAAAATTTGCAAGGTATTAGTGATATCTTCATTTTGAATGTGTGCGAAAATGAGTTTTGAACAGTGTACAAGCATTAATGATGAGTTTCAACCTCTTACTTATTGTACAAACCAAACATTTCCATCACTTAGGCCTACTTATTGTACAAACCAAACATTTCCATCTGTTACTTATTCTACAAACAGAGCATTTCCAGCTCTTATTTATTCTACAAACCAAACATATCCACCTCTTGACTTATGCTACACACCAAACGTTTCCATCTCTTTATTCTACAAAACAAACATTTCCATCTCTTATTATTCTACAAAACAAACATTTCCATCTCTATAGTTGTCATATACACCGAACATTTTCATTTCTTAATAATTCTACAAACAAGTATTCCCATCTCTTACTTATTCTGGCTAACCAAACATTTCATCTCTTTTTCTTCAAACCTAACATTTCCATCTCTTAGTAATTCTACAAACCAAACATTTCCATCTCTTATTTATTCTACAGACCAAACATTTCAATCTGTAAGTTATGCTACACACACCGAACTTTTCCATCTCTTAGTTATACTACAAACCAAACGTATAGGCCTATCCATCTCGTT
Source organism: Lithobius niger (assembly GCA_023313725.1). Taxonomy (NCBI): domain Eukaryota; kingdom Metazoa; phylum Arthropoda; class Chilopoda; order Lithobiomorpha; family Lithobiidae; genus Lithobius; species Lithobius niger. The sequence continues at coordinate 42,808 of JAHWFP010261213.1, forward strand.
TATTCTACAAACCAAACATTTCCATCTCTTTGTTGTCTTGCACACTGAACATTACCATAGCTTAGTTTCTTATTTGCCAAAACATATTAACCTGATAATTTTAGCATTACATTCCTCGAGTGTGATGGTTCTCTGGAGGTTTTTCGGTTGTGTGTAACCGCCTGCTTGCATGCTTCCACTGCGTCTGCGCGATGCAGTCCTCCTTTATTTAAGCGGTAGCATGGTCGATATCGGCATTTCTTTTCCTCCACGGTTCACTTCGTTTCGTCGGTCTCTGAAATTGGACTTTCGCTTTCGCGACATTTATTTGTCCTTCATATTTGTCGCTTTCTCATCCTTGTCCTTCATCTTGGGAAAAGAAGTCATTGTGGATCCCTCCCGTTGTTTCCCGGGAACGACCCACTTTTGTCGCCGGGGGGCGACCGCTAGGCACCGACCACATCACTCGGCTGGTTACCCATGTCTCGCCCCTTCACGACATCTTCCTTCGTGGGAAATGAAGTCATCGTGGCTCCCTCCCGTTGTCTCCCGGGTGCGACCTACTTCCACACAGAATCGCAATCCCTGCCTCCGCCGTCTTCCACCTCATCCATGAAGCGCGCCGACACTCAAGACTGGGTTGCTACGACTGCAAGCTAAGACAGCCGCAAATGCCACTTGTCCGCCCCTCCACCTGGAGCTAAACAACACAGGCGTTCGGCGCCTTCCCCCCTCGTTCGCCACGACACCTGCTTCGCGACAACTGCTTTCGCGACACAGGATGCTGCAACACCGTCCACTCCTGGAACCCGCTTGCACCCCACCCCGGCCGTGAATCAAGCTGCACCCCCACGTTCCGGCTGCCTGCCTCAACCACCGCTGAATGCCTGTGTCTCCATGTTAACAGTCACAGCAACGCATCGCCCTTTTCACAACACTGAAGCTGACGCTACTTCTTCCGGCCACCCGCGCCGAGGCCGAGTTCTTCTACAGCAACAGGGATCTCTCTTTGCCTCCATGCAGTTCAAACACAAGATATGACGCCTCACAAAACGCAGACCGGCCCCCTCCCCCCTTACATCACATCCCCGTCGTCGCTGTTTTCACTTGCGTTTCAACGGCCTCCGTCACCACTGCCTTTTAATGGGAACATTCCATCGCCACGGGACTCTAGCGCCATCCGCAACCTTTCGCGACATAATGTTACCCAGCACTCCTCATCTCCAGCAATGTTTCTTTGTCGCGAAAGCAGCTCCACTGGGATTTGCCACGAAAGCTCTAGCCTCGTTTTGACGTCCTGCCCTTCCGCTCCCGATACTGGTCCCGGATTGGCTGTTAACATAGCCCCCACCGAACCTAGATCGCACTCCTTGTGGTGAAAGGGACGATCATCCAACGTTACAACTCAGGCCCGGGTTATTTACAGAACTTCAAATGGAAACGCTGGAAACAATTCGATCAAGTCTACGAATTCCGCTGGCTGCCATTCGGCTTGAACGCTGCCCCAAGAGTTTTTACCACGATCGCATTTACGACGACCAATGTTTGATTACACGATGTCGTCTCAATCAAGTTTTTAACCAAACAACTGCGCCAAGACTCACGGCTTCGTTCGTGTGAAGAGCCAACAACCGAAGGGGTGAGCCAAGACGGAAGCTGTTTGCACCTCTTGCTGCTTGTCTCGACCGTGGCTAACCCCACGTCTCGAGTGAAAATCAAGTCACCTGTTGCTGTGTACTGCTGCTCGTCTCACTCGTGGCTAGAGCCCACGTTTTTAGTGAACCAAGACAGAAGCCGTTTGCACCTCTTGCTGCTTGTCTCGACCGTGGCTGATCCCATGTTTCAAGTGAAAATTAGGTCACCTGTTAATGTCTACTGCTGCTCGTCTCACTTTGTCCCGTTTGCTCCTCTTGCTGCTTGTTTCGACCGTGGCTGACCCCAAGTCTCAAGTAAAAATCAAGTCACCTGTGGCCGTCTATTGCAGCTCGTCTCGCTCGTGGCTAGAACCCACGGTTTGAGTGATCCAAAACGGAAGCCGTTGGAACCTCTTGCTGCTTGTCTCGACTGTGGCTGACCCCACGTCTCGACTGAAAATCAAGTCACCTGTTGCTGTCTACTGCTTCCTGTCTCACTCGTGGCTAGAACCCACGTTTCGGGTGAACGAAGACGGAAGTCGTTAACACGGAAGTCTTGCTGCTTGTCTCGACCGTGACTGGCCCCACGTCTCGAGCGAAAATCAAGACAACAGTTGCTGTCCACTGCTGCTCGTCTCGTTCGTAGCCAGAACCCACGTTGTGAGTGATCAAGACGGAAGCCGTTTGCATCTCTCCCAGCCTGTCTCGACCGTGGGTGACCCCACGTCTCAAGCGAAAATCAAGACACCTGTTGCTGCCCACACTGCTGCTCGTCTCGACCGTGGCTAACCCCACGTCTCGAGTGAAGATCAAGACATCAGTTGCTGTTCACACTGATGCTCGCCTCATTCGTGGCTAGAACCCACGTTTGAGTGAAGTCGGAAACCGTTTACATCCCTTGTCGCTCGTCTCAATCGTGGCTAACCCCACGTCTCGAGTGAAATCAAGACAACAGCTGCGGTACACACTGATGCTCGTCTCATTCGTGGCTTACATACACGTTTGGAATAAAGACTGAAATGGGAAGACTTTACATGCCCTGTTGCTAGTTTCGACAGTGGCTGACCCCACGTCTCAAGTGAAAGAAAGACAACAGTTGTCATCCACAGATGAACGTCACAGCCGTGGCGAAAACCCACGTTTTGAGTGAAAACAAAGTCAAAGACGTTTGCCCTTCTCGCTGCTCGTTTCGACCGAAATTGACCCCACGTCTCGAGTAAAAAAAAAAAAAACCAAAAAAAAAAAAAAAATTGCTGTCCACACAGACGCTCGTCTCATTCGTGACAAACCCCCACGTTTTCAGTAGAATCAAGACGGGAGCCGTTTCCACCTCTCACAACTTTTCCTGTTCATAGTTAGCTTCAAGTCTCGAACATAAATCAAGACAACAACGACAGTCCACACTGCTGCTCGTCTCATCCGTGATTAAAAAATTCACGTTTGGAGGGGAGAGTCAAAACAGATGACGTTTTTCACCTCGCCCAAATTGTCTCAACCACAGCTGTCGCCACGTCTCGAAAAAAAAAAACCTTATGCAAATCCAAACGGTGCTCGTCTCAAACATGGCTAAACCCACAGTTGAATAAAGAGTCACATGGATGACGCTCTCTACTCTTCCTACATCTCCACCACAGATAACCCACGCTTCGAGTGAAGATCAAGACGACCATTACTGTCTACACTCATCGAATATGAACCTAGAACCACGTTTTGAGTGAGGTTTTCAAGACAGGCAATGTCTTCACCTCGAGCCGCTCGTCTTGACCTTAACCAAGACACATCCACTGCACAACCTTTACATAGACCTGTTCCCACGATTCGAACTCCTTCCACAGGCACTGAAGAAAGCCAAGGAAGCCAAAGCCTTCTCCTCCGCAGAGCCGCTTCTGACCAGACTTCTCATCAGTAACCCTTCACCCAAACCCAGGATTCCGAGCCTGAATGCTTCAAACTGCCCCGTCCGAGCTCTCCGTCTCATCCTCACCCAAACCCACACGAGAACATCCGATTAAACGGAAACCTACTTTTCCTGCCTGGAGGCTCACAAACAGGAGAAACCCTAGCTACAATGATCTCTCATTGGAGAAGAAAAACAATCGACGTCACCAACGACAAAGCCAACCTAAAAGGGAAACAGCAAAAGCACACGACGTCACAGTGATTTCAGTATCATGGTACACCATAATGCCATTCCAATAGAAGAAATCCTACAGGCGGCTTCCTAATGTCACTCAACAACATTCACCTCCCACAACCTGAGGAACATGTCAAGTAAAGAAAAGGGACTACAACGGCTGGGACCAATCGTCGCAGCCAGAACTGTGGTAAAGCCCCCTGAAGCACTCGGAACGAAGCAGAAGCAAGCCATCCCAGATGGAAGCAAACCATCCATAGAAGGAAGCAAGAACCACTCGAAATCAACGATCCTTTACAGGGCCACCAAAATCTACGAAAGATAGCCAACGTCCTGTTTCAACATCCTGTTCTGAACAAGTGCGAATTTTTACCATAATAAAAATTTGTGGGGGAACGCCTGCTTGCTTCCGGGGGCACCCCGTCAGATCGGTGCCTGCCACTACGTTTGACGAGGTCAGCTGATATTGCTAAAATTATCAGGTTAATATGTTTTGGCAAATAAGAAAGAACATTTTGCTGGCCCTCAGCCCGGCCGGCTAAAAATGGTTTCTTTTTGCCTAAAACATACTTAACCAAGGCCCTGTCCTGCCTCCCCTCTCGAGTCACATCCTGACAGATTGAGAGGAAAATGAATGCTGATATCGGCCATGCTACCGCTTAAATAGAGGAGGACTGCGTCGCGCAGACGCAGTGGGAGCATGCAAGTAGGCGGCTACACACAACCGAAAAAGCTCCATAGAACCATCACATTCGAGGAATGTAATGCTAAAATTATCAGGTTAAGTATGTTTTAGGCAAAACGAAACCATTTTTAGCCGGCCGGACTGAGAGCCGGCAAAATGTTATTTTTCTGCAACCTAATATTTCTATCTCTTATTTATTCTACAAACCAAACATTTCCATCTCTTTGTTGTCCTACACACGGAACATTTTACATCTTAGTTTTTCAACAAACCAAACTTCTCATCTCTTAGTTATTCTACTAACTAAACATTTCCATCGCTTAGTTATTCTACAAACCAAACATTTCCATACAAACCAAACATTTCCATCTCTTAGTTATTTTACAAACCAAACATTTATATCTCTTAGTTAATCTACAACCCAAACACTTCAATTTCTTAGTTATTCTACAAACTGAACATTTGTAACTCTTACGGTGGGGATACCCAGTTGAGAGTTAACGTTAACCTTTTGGCTAAACTCGGTAATAAGGAAAAACGGTGATATCCATCACGAAATAAGTTGAGGGCTAAGCAATATTTAGCCTAAAGGTCGAGGACTAACTTAGCACTGAGCAGTTAGACCCGAGCTGTAAAAAGCGGTGATATCCATCTAGTATTAGCGTTATTCCTGAGTTTTAACAACACATTAACAAGGCTAATTTAGCCTGAAGGTCGAGGGCTAAGGAGTAACGAGCTAACAAAACCCCAACTTAGTCCAACGTGGATATCACCAACTTTTTCTCCAGTCTACTAACTCCTAGGTCGAGGGTTAGTTAGCTCCAGGGCTACGCTAGTCCGGGGCTAGTTTAGACCTCAACTGGATATCCCCACCGTTAGTTATTCTACAAACCAAAAATTCTGCAACCAAAAATTTCCATTTCTTTCTTATTCTACAAACCAAACATTTCCATCTCTAATTTATTCTACAAATCAAACATTTCCACATTTTAGTTGTCCTACACACTGAACACTTAATCTCTTTGTTATTCGACAAACAAATATGTCCGTCTCTTGGTTATTCTACAAACAAAACATTTCCATCTCTTAGTTATTCTACAAACTGGACATTTCTATCTCATAGTATTCTATAAACCAAAGATTTCCATCTCTATTATTTATTCTACAAACCAAACATTTCCATCTCTTATTCTACAAACTGGACATTTCCATCTTTTAGTTATTCTACAAGCTAAACATTTCCATCTCTTATTTATTCTACAAATGAAACATTTCCATCTTTTAGTGATTCTACAAACCGAACATTTGCAACACACAAACCAAACATTTGCACTACAAACCATTCTACAAACCAAACATGTTTATCTCTTATTTATTCTACAAACCAAACATTTCCATATATTAGTTGTCCTACACACTGAACACTTACATCTCGTTATTCTACAAATATTTCCATCTCATTAGTTATTCTACAAACCAAACATTTCTATCTCTTATTTATTCTACAAACCAAACAATTTCATCTCTTAGCTGTCCTACACACCGAACATTTACTTCTCTTAGTAATTCTACAAACAAAACATTTCCATCTCTTAGCTATTCTACAAACCAAAATTTCCCATTTCTTACTACAAACTAAACATTTCCATCTCTGCAAACCAAAGATTTCCATACAAACCAAACGTTTCCTCTATTAGTTATTCTACAAAATAAACGTTAATATCGCTGTTATTTTGTAAACCAAACATTACATCTCTTAGAATCTCGTAGTATTCTACAAACCAAATATTTCCATCTCTTAGAGATGCTACAGACCAAACATTTCCATCTCTTAGTGATTCTACAAAATTTAGAATCAGGTACAAATTTGGGTACAAATTTCCACCCGGACACTGGCTGGGCACGCCTGTAATATTCCGGGCATAGATCTAGAAATATATAATGAGGGGAGGGGGTATTTGTAGTTTGTCCAACCGATTGAGGTTCATTTTCGTGATTTTGACTTTTTGTTGGATAGGGATGGGGGGGGGGGGGGGAAATCACATTACCCTACCCTCTTATTCTCGATCCTGATATTAAAACTGCTACTAAGCATAATTTTTTTTTGAGGTGGGGAGGGAGCAAATTTTGTTGTGTTCATATAAGCTTTTAGTGTCTCTAAATTATATGACGTAATTTTGAGACCTTCCCCTTATGTATGAAGAATATCGGAGACCTCTAAAAGGGGGGTAGGGCAGTCTCCCCATTGTTTGGCAGATTTGCCACTGATCCCGGGGTACTAAGAATAGTCATAAAACCCCATTCATAGTTTAAATTAGCAGTTTTATCAATCTGCCATGCCAATTATTTGACATTACTACTGTATCCTTCATGACTTCCTACCGTAAATTGTGTATTAATTTAAAAGACCAGTTGAAGCTAAAGCCCACCCCCTAAAATGCTGTAAAGTCAGAATCATGAAATAGTGGAGCTAAAGCCCACCGCTCAGATTGTCGTTTTTCTACGAAAAATTATCTAAAAGTTATATGATGTGAATAAAGATAGTACTGCTTGCTTTGTTTACTGGCCCCTTCTTCCTCCCTGTAGTAATAGTGGACTCTTCCTTTAGCTCCTAGCACCTGCACAAAACATCTCTCAGCTAAGCCTCCTCCCTTCTTCACAGCAATTAAAAGGATGTAAAAATTGGTCTTTCAGAGATCGTTCAAAAGCTTCGATTTTTCTGTAATAGATGTTCAGAAAGGTTAGAAAATCGATAATGCTTGATTTTTGCCAAATTAACTGCGTAAGCCCATGGGCGTTTAATCTACAATTTACGGTACTGTAACCTACCAAATTAACAGTTATAAATATTCATTGGGCAAGCTAGCTAACAGAAACCACCAGACAACAGGGAAAAAATTTCCCAAAAAACAGCCAGTATAACAATTTTGATAAGCATGTTAAAATGCTCTTGATTAACTATTTATAAGTTTACACTGTTGCTATTAAAATGGTGTGTTTGTAAACGTGATTAAATATTTAAAGGAAGCACTTTCCAGCTACAACAATGCTGTTTGGGTAGAGGACGGCTCAAGAGTTGAAGACCTTTAACAACTTGATGGGGGCCTAAGTGATAAATTTTTTTCCAGGGCATGGACCCTGGCACTGTTATTTTTACCTGGGCATATGCCCGGGTAGGCCTGGGTCTAACACCGCCCTGGACCTATCAGAGCCCAGTGTTTGGTCACAACAATTGGGGGTCATATTGAAACATACGGGATGTGTTCGGGACCTTGTGGCTTGCTTTTTTTGTCACCTAATTTGTGGGGGGGAGTCTCAAATAAACCCCACAGTTGGTCCCAAACAGACCTTCATTCAGGCCTTTGTGACCTAATTTTTGACCCCAGTTCGTGACCGAAAAGTGACCAAGAAGACTCCAGTCATCAAAACGTATAATAGACCCAAATTGATCCCAGTACATGACCACAGCTAGTCCTTTGACCCCAGCAAAAAGGAAAAGAAAAGTCACAATTGATATTTGCATTCTGTTATATTATTTTTGTATCAACTAGCAGGATTACTATTTCTAAATTCCTAACTAACTTGAGTCATTTAAAGGACATTCCTCCCCGTGCCATTTTTCTCGATCCTCCACATCAAGTATGGCCCAAAGATCTATTTCCTTACCGTTAGTCAATCCCTTGGTAAAAATTCGTTTTAAAATGTGGCGTCTAGGAGATTTTCTGTTGAATAATAACTAACTATATTTACTGCGTCCCGCAGTAGATGATCCTTTGCGCGCTTACAACAATCCTGACTTTTCATCTCTGTGTGTGCATGTACTAATATTCTAATAATTACCATGAGATCAAAAATCTAAAAGACAAATGCGGTAAAAATTAAAATAAATTATTCCAATAGATCGCCGAAGCAAAATTATAAGACACTAGACTAGAAAATAATAAATTGTGATGTTAAATTGTGATAAATTGTAATTGTAATACGAGAATTATTCCGGTTTGTGACGACACGATTAATGCGTTCATGCTGGTTCGTCTCGTCTATTATGTGCAATGCCAATTGAGACAGTAGCTGTGTACTTCGCTGCGAGGAACACAGCAACTATCTCAGTTTGCCTTTGCGATGTTATATGCATGGATGGCGATCAGCGCGTGGCTGTTATAAGGCAGGCCGGGTGTCCCTTTAACTTAACTTTACATTATATACTTGGACCTGCATTACGTATTTACCCCATAATCTTCTTTGCCATCATTCCTTGCTGTACTGACATGTTTGGATCCAGTGATGCAATCTTATATAGGCCTAGGCAGTTTTTGTTAAAAGTTATGGGTGTGAGATTTCCATTTACTAATTTTTGCTCAAGTAAAGGACAGTTCAAATGGCTTTGTTTTAAACAATTAATTGGCATTAATTATTTTACACGACAGAAGCCATATTTTTTGTAAAAGAAATTATCCCGCACTATAGTCTGTTCCACATTATGCTTGCAGAAAACTAACTGTATGATGCCACGTTTCCTTGCACGACGAGTGCAAAAACATGTGTATATCACAATTGCAGGCTCTACACAGTTACTGTCAGAGTCTACGAGTGGGATATTTACATGTTTTTGCACTCGTAGTGGAAGAAAACGTGGCGTCGTACAGTTAGTTTTCTGAAAACATAATGTGGAACAGACTATAAATTAGGGAAGTGTTTTTAGGTGCAGATTCTTATATTCTGCTAGTGGCACACTTTTTTGCTGCCATAATAGAGGGTTTGAAGAAATGGAGCGCAAATGTATTTTCATAATTTTCTTCCTTTTTTTTTTTTTTTGCAAAATTTGCCAACAGTGCTTGGCACAATCAAGATAGTATTGTTTAACTTATGCATCTACGGTAGTTACTTGCTAAGTCCTTACGGTGCGAGAAAAAAGGCAGTCAACTTAATATTCTGCAGTTGAAGTGTTTCCGTGTGCACTGACTAATATCCCCAAATCTAATCCTTTTAAATAAAATACAGCCTAGTCTGCCAAGTGCCAAGCAAACAAAATATTTATTGGGAACCAATTCGGTGCCTAATATCTTAATGATTTCTTAAGAATAACAAGCGTGGGCTATCATTATGGTAAATTTGGACATAAAAGACTGAAAATGATAGGCGTAATAGCATAATTGTCAAGCAAAAGTATTTAGTCAATTCAGTACCGTATGTTTGTGTTTTTGTGCTTCACACATACTGAATTATAAATAAGCATAGGCTAGATAGATATGTAGGTACAGTTACGATTAATTCTTTGTTTCTCCAGACTACTCCTGTAGATGACAATTTTTCTGGGAGTGGCCTAAATAAATATATAGAAGCTAAGGATCCAATATCAGGATATTTCCAAGGTATCATTCAGGGACACATAACGTCACTGGCTGTTACAATACAGAATGACAAACCTGTTGGTATAATAGGAACTGCAAATGGAACAATTGCAAAGGTAACAGTTTTTGTTTATTTTTTTTCCAGATGTACCTAACAATTTGTAAACTTAATTTTGATTAATTTCAAATTTACATATGGTTGCTGCTTTTACCCTTATGCCTTCCTGCTGATTGTGTATAGGCCTATCAATAATGTGCAGCACTATTTGGAGGTTCCATCCAGTTATAAAATGGCTTAAGTGCTTGAACTGCGTAGAAAAACATTCAGTCCCATGTTAAGAATTCACTGCCAGTAGCATTATGACTCTGGGGTTCCCATAAGGTCTACACTGGTGGCATCTTAAGTAATTTACATAGAAAGGGGTTCATTGTGCATTGCTGGAAAAGTCTATGTGATAGGAGCAGCATTCATAGGAAGCTTGCTGTAGCGGAATGTTCCCAAGCAATTCAAAACTGGCAGTCACTAGCATTAGCAAGAGTAATATTAGCAATAAATTTTGAATGAGCTTAACATATAATTTTCCTGAGATGAGATGGGTGCTATTCTGCTTGAATTTACTGCCTGTGACCTGAATAATGTGAATCATACTAGAATAGAAATCCAGGTTAATCCAGCAAAAACTCATCCCTCCCTCTCCCTCAAGCACATTCTACAGATATACAATACTAAAAGTATATATAAAATATATAGAAGACTTAAAAGCTTATTCCAGATTTGTTCTAATTTTTTCTGCAAGCTATCAGGACACCAACATTGATGAAATACCAGCAGGACGCTGGAAGCTTTTGATGCTAGTGATAAGTGGAAACATATCACCAGTTCGTATGATGAAACTGGGATGATCTTCGGTAAGAAGGAATAAAGTTTGGTCTTCAAGTTGTCAGGCTCAGGGGCATTATCCTTGCGCGTCGGTTCCAGGTGCTGCACATTCGGAAGATAGTGAGAGTTCACCGGTTTTTGAAGGTGTAGCGATGGTGGGAGATTTTGAGTCCATTTTTTTTCCTGTTTTTGAGGGTTATTGTGTACAAAAAGGTAATTTGTTCACTTATAGAGAGTAAAGGTGGTTGTATGTGAAGATGAGGTCACCTTGGATTCTGTGGTATTCAAGGGTGAGAAGTCTGGGGGTTTTCAGGCTTTTGGTGCAAAATAGGTGGCTGATGGAATGTACTTATTTGATCCCCTTCTATGAAGCCTCTCCAGTTTGTTGTGGTCCGATACCAACCAGAACATTATGTCTCAAGGATGCTGCAGACGAGGGAACGACAGAGGATAACAAAAGTGCATTAGTCTAGGACATAAAAGGACCTTCATTTGATGGCAAGCATCCAATAGACTCGTCTGGTGACGAGATCAATGCGTTGGAAAAAGGAGTGGTCAATAAGTAAACTAAAGCTTTTCTGAGGTCCACATATTTACGGTGGACTGGTGTAGTATGATTGGGTGGCCTAAACTAAGGACAGTACACTAGGTTTCGTTGAGATCCTGGTTCATCTTATGAACTTAATTGCACAAATCTGTAGATGTTAGATTGAAAGGCAATGGGGTCACTTGGAGAAATTACTGGAACAAATAGAAGATATGGTTATTGCAGATGGCCAGTTAATTCACTGATAAAGAGGAAGCTGGCAAGGTCTCGTCCACATGGGACTCATTAGTGTCACTGCTGAGGTTAGAAGAGAGACCGTTGATAATGCATAGTGCATTGGGTTATATTTGTGAGGAAGGCAATGCGCCACTTTAGGAGGTAACCAGTGATGCTTATGGCGGTGAGGTTCGCTTAGTTGTAAGGATGTCGTGGGTAAGGGGTCGAAGGCCTTAGCGAGGTCAAAATTGACCACGTCTACCTGTAACCCGTCTTCAAGCCATTCAGTGACGAGAAGGAGGAAGGAAATAAAGTTATGAATAGTAGGTTTAACATGGAAGCCACCATACTGATTTATAGTGAAGTGTTTTGCTTACTTTGAGGATGGTAATAATTTGCTTGATGTTGAGCTTCTCCAATCATTTACAGAGGATACAAGTTTATGTATTGATGAGTCATAAGCTGTGAGCCAGGGCCCGGGTATGACTAAGTCCGTGATAACCTGCTGGAAAATAGCTTTTGGCAGTGGCGGGAACCAGTTCCTTCAAAATCAGGTCAGGTCAGGGAGAGGAGCATTTTTTTGAGTAGCGGAAAGGAGGTGTCTAACTTCATGAGTGGTGAATGAATGTCACATTGGTGATGATGTTTCCATTGAGATTGTTGGTGGGGAAGGGAGGTTTGTTGGCCTTAAATACTGATCATAAGCGAGATTTAAAGATAGATTAGTTGTTTTGCAGTGAAGCCACTCGACGCTATAATATGTTGCATGGGGCGAGGTGATCTTGTGAAAGACAGCTGATCACCGCAAAAGCGTTCCCAACAAAATGTAATACAGTAAAACCTCTTTAGAACGATAGTCCACGGATGTTTGAAAATAGAATGTTGTATTATGATTATAAACGATCACTTTTGCATGCATTGTTGCTTGAAGGGTCTCAAAAATAGCATTGTTATAACAGGTTTATTGTTGTAAGAGATATCGTTATAACGGGATTTACTGTAGCAGTGAGTTCTTAAGCAAAGGGAGAAAAACATGTTAGTGTGTTGGGCGACTTCACCACAGACCACCTAATGTACCTTTAAGGGCGTCAGCTTTCAAAGCGGGATCATTTACTGAAGTGATCATTGGAGACATTATAAAATTGTTTATATACAAAATGGCTTCAATTATAGAGGCTGTTCCAACCATGCAAAAATCAACTTTTCTTTCAATTTAAGTTTCATAAGGTGCCTTCCCTTGTGCCTGTGGGGATTTTTTTTTGCGTGTGTGTATTGTGCATGTGTGTATTGCGTGTGTGTATTGGGTGGCAGGGGTCAAAATATTCGGATGCACAGGGGCAAACTGCACTCCAAAAATCGCACTTTGCACTCCAGAAGCAACTCTGGAGTCAAAATTGCGCACCAAAGTTGAACTTTTCATAACTTTTGCACGGCAGAAGCTAGAGACTTGCGGTTTGCGGCATTTTAAACAGCTTGGAATTAGATTTCCTGTTACACCATTCCTTCTAAAGAAATTAAACTCCATTTTTTACTACATTGGATTAAACTATGGGTATAGGTTTTTCAGTTGAATAGTGAAGTTAAGAGAGTTTTAAGTAAAGTGCAGGAAAACAGTACATATTAAGATGCTGAATATTGGAATTTTCAATGGCTATAAAATAGGAGACCACAGTGTTGGTTTACATTTTGATTTTGCACTTCAAAGACTTTTTTTGCACCCCAGTAACAGATCTAGGGTGCAAATTTGCAACTGGTTCAAAATTTGGAAATTCGACCCCTGGGGTGGAGACTGGCGTCATTGGATGCACCCTGCTTTTCTATTACTTGCTTTACATAGGCTGTTTTGTAATGATACTTTTCACCACTTTTTAGAATTGTATATCATTTAAGAATTACGAGGGGGTGATCGGATACTCCAAATCATTCTGTATACTAACACTATTCAATACTTGTGGGCGATTTTTTTTTGGTTGAATTTAAAGATTGTTCCTGTGTGGACCACAAGAGTTGCTGTAGCTAAGGATGCGTTAATTTATTGTAATAAAATGAACGTGGAAATACCCAATTCTATAAAAAAAAAATAGCAAAAAATTGCAGATTTGATATTTAAAGTATTTCTTCGCTGTAGCATCATAAAAATATAAAATTTAAAGTGTTCAGAAGAATAAATACTGAATGAATACAATGCCATCTGAATGTGGCTTCAGTTTATTGGAAAAAAATGCCAAGCTAAATTATTTTCCCATAAACAATATAGTTTCAAGGCTCTGCCATTGAAGTCTTCAAGTTGTTTTGGTTGGCTTTTAATCTTATGACTACTTCCACTCATGCTTACTTTTGTTTATTGTGCCAATTATTTTTCAGATTTTACTTAGATTTTCTAGTATTCTGCAGCTGGTGGCTCATCCTGTTGCAGATGATGTTCCAGAAAAATTTCGTCAAATAGCCAGTTCAAATGCTTTTGACGCAAACAAAACAAATATATATTTTTTGACTGGGGCTAAGGTAAGTCTTCTATTCCTGAGGTGTTTTAGAGTTATTGTAAACTATATTTAACCCATAACCGCCTGAAAGAACTTTCAGACCCTTTTTTTAGAGTC